>PVKC010000803.1:0-48226 GCA_004027635.1 Crocidura indochinensis
GGGGGGAGGGTTTGGGGAGAGGATATGGGAAGCAGGACGGGAACAGAGGTGGAGGGAGGACAATTTGGTGATGGAAGTTCCCCTGATTTTATGTTAATTTGTACCTAAATTATGATTGTCAACAATATGTAAGCCAATATGATTAAAATAAAAATTATATTAAAAAAGAAATTAAAACAAGTAAATCAGATTTACACATCTTCATGTTGCTTCCAGTTTGTATTGAGCTGTTAAAATTTACACCTGCTGTGAGTTTTCCTTCTGCCTTTTTTTGCCTGCAAAAGTCTCATCCTTCCAAACTAACTCAATTCATTCAAATTACCTATTCAAAAAAGACAAACTTCCTGCCAATATAAAAATATTTATTTTTATATTCTATATTTCTCTGCTCTGGAATTCCTTAGCACAAAAATGATGATATAATTTAAAGTTGAACTAACATAAAGTTATTTGGATAACTCTAGTTCCAGTTAAACTATAGGAATAAAGTATGTGAAATTTTATCTTAAATTTTATTCCCCATATTTCACTAATTCTAGTTATCAACCTGTAAAGTTTTTAATGAGTTTCCTTGCCATCATCCCCAGTAAAGTGAATGACTCAATGTTCTCATCCAGCATACACTTTATTTAGAGTTGGTGGTGAGAATGCATGTGACACACAAATACGTACACACAAATCCTGAAACCTCATGATATCACTCAAATAGAAGGAACAGAAAAAGATTAGAGGAAACCAGCTGACTGGAATAAAATTGGAAGGTTCAGCGAATGCAAGTCAACTTGCCAAGATTTAATCTCCTCTTAGGTCATCTGTTTCCTTCTAACTAAACAACTTCCTTGGAGGTTTGTAGACATAAATGAATTTCTATTTTCCACAAAAGCCAATAACTTGTCATATCTGGTATTTGAATGCCAGTCATGTGGAAAAATCAAGAAATTTTATGTAGAACATTCACCTTTAAGTAAAAAACAAGAAACAGATATGTCATTTTTCTACATAGAATGCCAAACAAAACAGAATTTACATAAATTTTGTATAGTTGGCAGGCATTGTGCATATTACTGGACAGTTGTATAAGACTAGAAAATTTACATATATAATTAAATATGTAAATTTACAAGTATAGTCTTCTAATTTCATGCTTCCAAATTATCTGAAAAGTTTAGACCTCGTTTATATATTAATGTGTTTTCTTACCTAATTTCTTCTCAGGTTTGAGTCTCAAGGGGAGATAGGTGCTTACTAAGGAACTTTCCACTTTACCTACTGGTATGATTAATTAACCCTTTATTTGTTTGTTTTTAATATAACATAATTCTTAAATATTTTATTATTCACATAGAAATTTAGTAAGTGATTACACTTTTTTTAAACTCAGGGAGATATGATGAATTTTAGATTACTGCCACTTCAAATAATTTCACAGATATAGGGAGATGATAAGAAAAAAACATGAGGAAAGTTATTTATTTAAGTGTGTGATGGATGATGTGAGGTACATTTGTAGGATTGTGAAAAATGTTAGACATTTGGAGATGACTAATATAAAAGTCAAAATACTTTTAAATAATGTTAATATATTCATTTTATTAATTATAATACATATTTATATAAGTATAAATGTTGATGTTCCATTAATTATTAATAAATCAGTGTTTGTGAAAATATATTTATGATATAGTTATAATAAAGAGGTGGTTTATTAATATAAAATTTAATTTATATTAAGCTACCATAGTGACTTTGGGTCAGAGTGATAATTGAGTGGATGGAGTGATTGCCTTGCATGCAGCCAACCCAGGTTGATCCACAAAGCCAAATTTGGTTTGCTCCTTGAGCACAAAGCTAGAAGTAAGGCCTAAGTATGCCTGCATTTGGCACCAAAACAAACAAGCTAAAAGCATACAGTTTACTCAGTTCAAGAATTTTCATTTAACAGAAGCTTATAGTTTTTTTAAATGCAAACTACAACATATTGTGAAAATATAAAGAATATGTGATTTTGGAAACAATACATAAGGTTTTATTTGGAGAAGACATAAAACATAGTTCATAAAACCATTAATTTGAATAATATTTTAGATATTGAAGCTTTAAATAAGTCCTTTCTCAAATTTAAGAGCAGTAATTTCAGATTATTTCAATATACATAACCCAAAGGGAAGCAAGTGTACAAAAATATCTTCAAAGTTGAGAACATATGGCAAAATTGTAAAAAAAAAATGCTTTCTCTAAAAGGGCAATAGGTTTTAGGATATCATACAGTATTGGGAATTCAAGATAGATTATATCATCAATTGAATAGACTTGAATATCCTTAGACAGATCCATATATATATATATATTATATATATATTAGTTAATGTTCAAAATAGGGGCAAAAATGTGAAGTAGAACAAGGAAAGCCTCTTCAACAGCACATGGTGGAAAAACTGGTTAACTATATGCAAAAATGAGCTCTTACCTTTTTCTAACACCATATACAAAACTCAAATCAAAATAGATTTAAGATCTTGATATTAAAATCCATTAAATACATAGAGGAAAAATTATACAGATTTTACCATGATATTGAAGCCAAAGGAATATTCAAGGATAAATCACCTCTGACCAAGAAAGTGGAAGTATAGACAAACAAATGGAACTACATTAAGTTAAAGAGCTACTGCACCTAGAAGGAAATGATAAGCAGTATAAAAACATAGCCCAGGAAAGGAGTGAAATTATTTACTCCCCCACTTATATAATAATACTATCAAAGATGGATAAATCACTTAAAGAACAATGTAAGAAAAAACAACCAACTTTATTAAAAACAATGGAAAAAAGAGATAAACAGAATCTCAAATAAAAAACTAACAGCCAAAAAGTACATAAAATGCTTAATATTACTTATTAACTGGGAGATGCAACTCAAAAAATTCTGATATCATTTCATACCACAGAGACTGATGCACATCAAAAAGGATGAGAACAACAGTGCAGACATCGATGTGGGGAGAAAGGGACTTTATACACTGTTGACAGGAACATCCATTTGGTCAGCATTACTGGCAAACAATATCAACATTGTTTGAAAAATCTAAGAATTGAGGTTACATTTGCTCCAGCAATTCAATTTTTTTGGAATAGACCCACAAGGGGCAATAAAAATGGAAAATGTATTTTCACCTCTATGATCCTGGTAGCACAATTCACAATAGTTCTATGGTAGGGCTGGAGCCACAGTATAGCAAGTAGAACATTTGACTTGCATAAAGCTGACCTGCTTTGATCCCCTGCATCGCATAATGTCCCCTGAGACTGCCAGAAATGATTTCTGAATGCAGAGCCAATTTCTGAGCTATACTAAGTGAGGCCCCAAAACAAAAGTAAACAGGAAAAAAAAATAACTGCCAGGAGCAATTTCTGAGCATGGAGCCAGGAGTAACCCCTGAGCACTGCCGGGTGTGATCCAAAAACAAACAAAAAAAAAATACCACAATGGAACATTATTAGGTCATAAGAAAAGATAAATTTATGCAATTTGATGCTACATGGAAAGAGTGGAGAGCATCTTGCTGATAAAATTAAGTAATAGGGAGAGGGACTGAGACAGAGTAATCTCCTTTATATGTGTGCTGTAAAGAACTTAGTGGTGGAATAATGAATATACAAGAACAATAGAAATAAAAACATGACAACTTGTATTCAGAAGAAAACATGGCACTCAAGGGGACTGAAGAATAGGACAGGGAAGGAATCTCTTTTTTAGAATAGCATTTAAACAGTAGGAAGAGGTATTGTTAAAAGGTGATAAAATGTTTGTATTTGAAATTCTATTGGCAACAACACTTTAAACCATAGCGCACACAAAAAATATTTATGCATACACATATAAGTTTTTTTCCTTGCAAGTAGACAATCCAGGTTTTATTTCTTCACCCCACTTCCCTTCAACAATGCTTTAAAAATATAGATAAGCCACCCTCAGATCAATAGAATAGACTTTCATATTTTGAGGTGAACTCCCAGATGTTCAACCAACTAGTCTTTGATAAATGGACAAGAAATTACAAAGTGGAACAAAGAAAGCCTTTTCAACAAGTGGTGTTGGCATAATAGGTCAACTATATGGACAAAAGTTATATCAGACTTCTCTTTTAAAATATGTACAAGGTCAAATCAAAATGGATTAAAGATGTTGATATCTGACCTGTACTTACTTATGTACCATAAGGTACATAAAAGAAAAAAGGCAAAAACTCTATGATATTGAAGTTAAAGATATCTTAAAAGAAGGAATACCACTGGCCAACCAATCAAGTGGAAGCAAAGATAAACAAATAGGACTGATTTAAGCTAAGAAGATTCTCCACATCAAAGTATACAGAGACTAGAATACAAAACTCTCATGTAATGGAAGAAACTACTCATCCAATACCTAAGTGGTTAATATCTTTGTTATACAAGGCACTTATAGGTTCACAGAGGTTGAGCTGATGGTAAAAATATTTCATGCATTTTTAATTTAGTTAATCAAAGTCAGTTGTATTTTAAATAGATCATATTTTCTAGTCTTATCAATGATATATTCCAGAGCATTTTTCAATACAACATAAAAATAAACTATTTAAACATTTTTGATATTCCAAAGCTTATTAATTTTTCAATTTGTGTTATTCTATAGAAATATTAGGGATCTGTCTCCTGTTTTATTTAAACCTTTATGGTCACAAATATTTTAGATAAATATATTTGTAAATGTCTAATGTATACAGTGTAGATTGATATATTTTAAGATTTGGCAATAAGGGCCTGGAAAGATAGCATAGCAGCGTTTGCCTTGCAAGCAGCTGATACAGGACCAAAGGTGGTTGGTTCGAATCCCGGTGTCCCATATAGTCCCCCGTGCCTGCCAGGAGCTATTTCTGAGCAGACAGCCAGGAGTAACCCCTGAGCACCGCCGGGTGTGGCCCCAAAAAACAAACAAAAAAAACCAAAACAAAACAAAAAAAGCACCCAGGTATGTATCAAATCCAGGTTGGCTGCATGCCAGGCAACCAGGTAACCCAATGTAACTTTCTCTCCAGGGCATTTTTAAAATATTTTAATTACAGTTTAGGTAAAATAGTCACAATAGAGAAATATTTATATGTTTTTAAGCACCAAGTGTCTGAGAACTCCAGCAGTTATTATATCACATTTAGTGCATTAATGCATTTAGTGCATTAATCTGCAGTTTTTCTTCTACTCTCCCATGGCTCAGTAATCAAAGCTCATGGATCTGTTGTCATTTAATATTATCTATTTCCTTCATTATTTTTCTGTGCCAGTGTTGAAATAATGTTATTAATGTGTTGTTGAGATGAAAGCAAACTAGGTCCTTAAAGCCCTGCTAAAAAAGAAATAATGAATAAGGGTTCCAAAATCCAAATGGTCACAGTGAACCAGAAATAAGTCTTGAAAAATCAAATTATGTGATATGGAGATTTATGTATTTTTATAAATTAAACAAGTTTATCCTGACTCATATGTAAGCATCAACTGCATGCACCTGTGGATTAAGTTTCTTGTAAGATATCTAAAAAAATAATATTGGCAATAAGAATAAAAGTAATTATTTATTGACATAATTTAGTTTGTTTTTTAGCTTGATTTGATTTGGGTGCTGCATGGTGATAGTCCGTAGTTACTAATGGCTTTGAACTCAGGAATTACTCCTGGTAGTGCTGATGTAAGATTGTGGGTTCAAATAGTGCTTTTGCTGATTATAAAAAAGGCAAATACCACAGATCACAATAGGAAAGTACATGGAGTTAATTTAATTAGATTAGTTAAGAAGATTCAGGCTAGGAGCTCACGAATAAATGATAAATTAAAATTGAAACAGCTAAATCAAGAAAGCTGTTTCATCAGATTATTTCTCGAAGGTACTTTTTCTGTTTGGAGGATACTTCTACTTTACCTGATGATTTATTTTCACATTGTATCTGTGCCTGATTCTCCTGCATCTACTGAGAGTAATGGCCAAATCTTTACCTCTACTGATTGCTGTCCTCCTGGCTTCCGGGGAACCACTTGTCACCTCATAGTGACTCTGATGTTTACTAGGACAGAGAAAAAAAACTCTTAGTTGTTGCCAAAAATTTCCTAGTTATTTAACGATCTAGCAGTCTACTAACTGTTATAATCAACTATGTGGCTTTTCCCTTGGTTTGTGTGGAACATATCCTTTAATTATTTATAGTACCATAGCCACCTGCTTGCAACAATTTTCCATTTTGCATTGCATTTAGCTGGCCTTTTATACTTGCAATACTTCCAATTATATCCTTCTGACCATAAACTGTACCACAATATAAATGTGGTTTTCTACTTGTCATTGATCTTCATCTAAATAGAAAAACCCTGTAGGCTTTATTATAAAACCGCACTGGTTCATTTGTTCAATCAGGTGCTTTTAACGTTAGTATGGTGTTTGTTTCCCAGAATTGTATGAATATTTGTCTATAATTTATATATGTACATAAGTATACACTTTATGTATGTATATTAATGAATATATTCATTAATGTATATATTCATTAATGTATATATTATTCATTCATATATATATTTGTGTTGACCAAAAAATAAAAAGCTATTTGGGTGATGAAAATGAAAATCAACCCACCTGCCTTTAAAAGTAAAGTTCTATATTGGCAAACAAGCACGTTATTTCTACACCCACTTTAACAAAAGAAACATTATGTGTTTGAGTAGACAACAAGAGGTACCATTAGGATTTAGAAATTGAATCCTAGGTAGCAACAGGAAAAAAGGATAGTCAGAAGGGAATTTGTAATGACTTCACCACATTTACTTCCATTTCTTATTCACCTCACAAACAGTTTTTACAAACAGCAAAGAACAAAGACTGTGATTTATATTTATGGACAACTATACACGAACCCCTGACCTCCTGCTGCCTCTCTCACCCTCAGTACCAGAAGTAATTTATAGGGCCTGGTCTAAATAAACATTAAGAAGGCAAGGCCACAAACTGACAGCAAGGAAAATCAATAGTCTCCAGAAACCAGCAAGTAGGATCAATAAAAGAGATTAGTCATCACAAGCTAGTATAAGGCAGTTACAGGTAAATGTGGTTTGCTCTTCATCTAACAGGGTTCTTGGAATAAAAAGATGAAAAATCAAATAAACAGACACTCAAAGAGTCTCCAATGGGGGCTCCTCCTGCCTTATAGAAACTGAAGGATGATTCCAGAATAAAAAAGATTTATATAGAGCCCACTGAGAATTTTCAATTGCTTTTCCAACATCATCTAACATACTTGGGCAGCTGCCCACAGGAATACTGCAGAATTGTCTTTGGGAATTCTCTCTATCTATGTTTCTCATTAGTTTACTTTTTACTTATTAGAGTATTTATTTACTGCTCTTACATGAACACATGATCCAGCAACAAATATTTAAAATTCCAGACATGGAAAAATATATCTATTATATGTGCCTACATGCACAAAACCTTCAACGTTATTTCATTAATAGAATTATTTAACTTTATATGAATAATATAGAAGCTTAATCTTATTTGTGTATGATTCAAATAAAATATCATCTTCTTATATACAAATTGAACAAAAAAGAATGAGATGTAATTATATATATTTTGTATTTAGTTTTGTTTTGGGGTGCACAACCAGTGGAACCTTAATCCTGGTTCTGTTCTCAGAGATCTCTACTAGTGGGTTCAGTGAATCATATGGAGTTCTGTAGACTGAGACAGATTCAACTGTGTGAAAGCCCAGCACCCTATTTGCTGTATTATAGCTCCAATTCAATAGATAATTATATTTTTTACTTTCAGTTTTATGTTTAAAACTCATCATAGAAACCCTGGAACTAATGTTTATAATGTGTCACTGAAATAAAAACAAACACCTGTCATATCCCTAAAGAAAAGGGAATGATAAGGAGTCTGTGGTATATTTGCTTAGATAAAACTAAAAAATTGGATTAGACTTATGTATGAGCACAATTCATTCACTCTGTTTTCATACAAAAAAGAATACTATAAACTAAGTCAGAGACTGTCCTCTCTTTTCTGCTTGCCTTAAGCTTCAAAACATCCAAAAAAGATAAAATGTGACCAATTACATTTTAGGAAATGTACTCATTTTTGCAAGGTATACTCTAAATATATATCATCATACATATATTGATTATTCTAATATCATTCCTATTCTTCAATGTCCCCATCCTGTTTATCTTCTTAGCCACTTCTGAATTCTCCTTAATCCCAACTCATGCTTTTTTAAAGAATTTCACAAAATAGTAGTTCCAAGTCCCTTCTCCCTGAAAAAGAATAATTTTTAAAATAAAGAACCAGTGATAGTTTTCAGTATTTCTCTGGACCCAATTGCACTATTTTAGGCCACATCCTGTAGTACTCTAGATTTACTCCTGACATTGTGTTCAATGATCACACATTGTGAGGATTAGGGTCATACTGAATTTAGGAGATAGAACTTGAGGCAGCCTCCTGCAAGGTGAATATACAACCTTCTTTTAATTTTCCCAGCTCCAATCCCACTGTGTTGTTTGCTTCAATAAAAGTCGTTACCTTCTTGCAAGCTTTCTGCTGTATTGCACAACTATCTTCCCTTGGTAGCAAGAAAAAATATTTTTTTATTCTGATGTGGGGAGATAGAATAGAGAGAAGGTTACCACCTTGTAAGTAACTGACAGAAGTTCAACCCAGGAAATCTTTAAAGTTTTTCCATACTGTTTGTTTCCCAATTGTCACTCTCATGTTGTGCTGGAGATCATTGAATAGAAGATGTACCTGGTCTTTAAACAAAGCAGAAATGTCATGCTCTCTGGCTCCACCCTTCATGGGGGCATAGCTCACCTCTGTTTTCATATCCTCAGAAACTGTTATGCCCAGGGTGGTTCACAGTCCAACTTGCAGCAGAGCAGAGACAGTTCAAAATGTCTTTTGTGCCAAGTACACTGCAAGCATGATAATGGGGAAATAACTTAGGCCAACAACATGCACAGAGAATGAAGATGACAGCTCTGATGACCCAAAAGTGCCAGTCAGTTATTTAGCCACTCAGATATGGAACTTAGAGAAGAAAAATGGAGAATGTTCATAGAAAGAAAAGAAAGCATGAATTGAGCTGAACAATCCGCAAATAAGAATCAAAAGAATATGAAAATAGAAAGGAGAAAACTCTAAACTGAAATGACAGGACTGAAAAATTTAGTAAGTGAAAAAAAAAAAAAACACGAGTTGAAAGCTTCTCCAACAGTATAAAAGCAACTGAGGACTGAATTAGTGAGCTGGAAGATGAGATGCATAATAACTCCATACAACAGAAGACATTGAAAAAAATGCTTAAAGAAAAGTATCAGACAATGGAAAATATTCAAAGAATGTGAACATATGAAAATAGAATGTTTGATAAACGCAACAGAAACAACATAATCATTGGAGTCTCAGAAACCCAGGAAGAAAACCCCAGGAAGAATCAACAGTCAAGGAAATCATTGAAGAGAAACTCCCAGAGATAAAGACTGCATGCAACCAAATACTGCCTACTCTAAGTGTACAAGGTAAAAGAGATCTGAAGAAAAGCCCCCCAAGATAAGTCCTAGTCACAATAATGAACCCCACAGATAGGTATATAATACTGAAAACAGAAAGATCCAAAATAAAAATTACATTTAAAGGAGAATCCCTAAAATTTATAGCAGACCTGTCACAAGAAATTCTCAAGGCCAGAAGGAAGTTATAGAATATAGTGACAAAATTCAATGAAATGATTGTTTTGCCTATTTCACAAAATGCACTTTCTAGTTTGATGAAAGCATACATAGCTTCATGGATAAACAGCAGCTTCAGAAACTTTACAGACTCAAAACCAGCCTTAATCCACATCACTAATCATCAAGAAGATGCAAATCAGAACAATGAGGTACCACCTCACATCACATTGACTGTCGCATATTACAAAAACAAACAAACAAAAAGTAAAGACAAGAACAATCAGTGCTGGCAGGGATGTGGAGAGAAATGAACTTTGATTCACTACTAGTGGGAATGCCATCTAGTCCAGCCTTTATGGTAAACATATGGGGATTCCGAAAAAAAAAATGGAAATTGAGCTCCCACATAATCCAGCTATACCACTCCTAGGTATATATACTAGGAACACAAAAGTGCTATATAAAATGCCTTTTTCACACCTATCTTTATTGCAGAATTATTTGCTATAGCTAGATTCTGGAATCAACTCAGATGCCCAACAAAAGATGAGTAGCTAAAGAAACTGTGGTGCATATACATGATGGAATATTATGCAGCCATCTGGAAAAATAAAGTTATGAAATTTTCCAATACATGGGTGGACATGGAAACTATTATGCTGAGTGAAAAAATTCAGAGGGAGAGAGATAGACACAGCATAGTCTCATTCATTTGTGGGATTTAGGGAAAAATAAGACATTATATAATAATAAAATAGATACAATAATGTAAGAATAAAATATTATAGACAGTAGCGAAGAGGGCTGGAAGGATCAGCCCACAATATGAAGCTTTGTTGTAAAGAATATTGGTGAGTGCAGGTAGAGAAATAACTACATTAAAAATAATCATGACAATGCTAGTAAGGGAAATAGAATGGCTCAAAGACTGGCAGAGAACTTGGAGGAGAGAGATTGGGGACAATGGTGGTGAGAAGGTTGCACTGGTGAAGAAGGGTGTTCATTTTTTTATAACTGAAACCCAACTACAAACAAGTTTGCAAATATGGTGCTAAAATAAATATATTATTAAAAAGTTCTTCCATCTCCACTAGGAATTGTTTTTGAGTTCAGAAACAGGTTGTGTCAGATCAACATGGGTTATTACCTTATACACACAAACACAAAATAATGACTCTTGTATTAAAAAATAAATAAAGATCAAACAGAAAATGTTTATTAAGAGCCAATACATTATCTACCAAATTTTTACTAAGGTATCATGATAAATAATAGTCTCAATAAAACATCGTTCCAGATGTGCAGAGTACCTAGTTGATAACATCAATGTCCCAAAGTTTCCTCTCATCTATTTCCCATTCCTCTCATCACCTAAGTCAATTTTAGAGACCAACTCTACAATTCTGCTCCCTTTGATTATTTTTTCCTCACTTACCATATATTGTCTTTTATTTTTTGTATTATTTGTATTGATTCACCATTCAATTAAATATACAAACACATAGTTACATAGTTGCTCAGAATTAAGACTGTCATACAAATTCCAATGCCATCCCTTCAACAGTAAACATTTTCCACCAGCAATTTCTCACTCATCAGCTCACTTCAACCTGACTCTATGGAAGACACTTTTCTTTTCTCTCTATTTTCATCTTTTTATCACTGTGATTTGCAATACTGGTTATTGAAAGGGTATCATGCATATCATGTTTCCTCCTTTCAGCACCCAGATCTTATTCAGAGTTATCATTTACAGCTATCATTATGATAGTGGTCTCTTTTTTGCCTTAATTGCACTCTCCATATCTTTTTTTGTGACAAAGCACTATGGTATAGTCCTCAGTATATTTGTCTTTATTGTCTTTGAAATTATATTAATATTAATTTTCTAAGACTTTGTTGTGGATTCTTGCCTTTAGTGAAATAACTTCTCTTTTTATATTGTACTGATAATTCCAATTTATGGCATAGATTTTAAGTTAATCATTTTCCCTCTTCATAAAGCAGATCACACGGTGTCTTCCTTTGATCAACTTTTGTTAAATTGTTTTAAATTTATTTTAATCAAAAATTAATTGGGGGGCAGAGTGGTGGCGCAAACAGTAGGGCATTTTCCTTGTATGTGCTAACCTAGGACAGACTGAAGTTCAATCCCCCAATGTCCCATATGGTCCCCTAAGCCTTGAGCCATTTCTGAGAACATAGCCAGGAGTAACCCCTGAGCTTCACTGGGTGTTGCCTAAACCCCACCCCCAAATAATAGCTATTTAGGGTGCTAGAGCGATAGCACAGTGGTAAGATGTTTGCCTTGCACGTGGCCGATCTAGGATGGACCTTGGTTTGATCCCCAGGCGTCCCAAATGGTCCTCCAAGCCAGGAGCAATTTCTGAACTTATAGCCAAAAGTAACCCATGAGTGTCAACTAGTGTGGCCCAAAAGGCAACATAATAATAATAATAATAATAATAATAATAATAATAATAATAATAATAACAACAAGGCATATATTTACAATACTATTAATGTAGTTATTTTTGTATGCATACAATGTTATAATGCTGCACCACATACAAGAATGTCTTCATAATTCAAATGATCAATTTGTTACCTCCCATTCTCATACCCCAGTAAGGTAAGTTCTATAGATCAGTTATTTAGTTTAAAAAGTTTTAAAAACATGTTTGAGTATTCATTTTTTCCATATATTGATTGTTCAACATATAGGGCAGAGAGAACTTCTAAAATGTCCTTAGTTATAAAAGGGGTATCTCTAGACCTATTGTCCCAATCCCCATAAGCCTAAAAAGATACAAACAATTTTAAATTTCCATCAGCAAAGTTTTTAAAACTTTGTCATTTCACAATGTAGAAGGAAAAAAAGTAAAGATTTTTAGGATTCTCTGAAAGTGATAAGCAGGTAGTATTTTCACTCAGTCAACATTTATATTTTAAGATAATTCAACATAAGTTAAGTAATGATGAGAGAAATTCACTGAAAGACTATAAAGAAACCAGTCTTTGAACATTAAAAAGAACGAAGGACTTAATTTGTTCTGATTGTCTCTACGTAGTGCTTTGGATACAGTTGGATGTTCCACCTTCAATTCAGTTTTGATTTTCCCCACAAGATCATTCATCAAAGCAGTGCTCAGTTTCAAAAGACTTCCCCTCACTCTATTTCAGCATAAATTTCAAGTTTAATTTGCCCTGCTTCTGATGTACTAGCTATAGATTGGAAAGTTCCAATAACTCCCTCCTTAAATTCAATTAATCTAAAGGACTAATTTGGTCTTAGAAGTCAGAAAAACATTTTACTTATTACCTCACTAATTTATTATAGTAGATTAAGCCTCATAAGTAATCAGATCCAAAATAACACAGGTAAGATATAGAAAATGATGCTGTTTTTATGCTTTCTACGACTCCACCAAAACTTTTATTTCCCCTGCCTTGGAAAACCTCCAAACCCCATAGTTGTATTTCTATGAAAGTTTTATTACATATCTATGGTTAATTAAATCATTTCTCACTGACTACTAACTCAAACTCCAGGCAGAATATTTTGGATAGGAGTGTATATTCTACAGGGACAAATAGAATGGGGTGTAGGGTAGGTGGTTTCAACCCTTCAATCATATAGTTAACAATCCTGCATGCATCTTAAAGTGCTGTACAAAATTTTCTTCATTTACATAAACCTATTTTTAAAAATAGTGGAAGCAGAGATAAACAAATGGGAATATATTAAGCTGAAAAGTTTCTACACCTCAAAGTAAATAGTGCCCAGTATATAACAGTCACCCACTGAGAGGGAGAAATTATTCACCCAATACCCATCAGATAAGGGGCTAGTATCCAAAATATACAAGGCACTGACTGATGTGTACAAGAAAAAATCTAATCCCATCAAAAATGAAGAAGAAATGAACAGACATGTTGATAAAAAGAAATACAAATGGCCAAAAGATACATGAAAAAAAGCTCCACATCACTAATCATCAGGGAGATTCAAATCAAAGAAACTATGAGGTACCATCTCATGCCACAGAGATTGTTCATATCACAAAGAATGAGAACAAGCAGTGCTGGCAGGATTATGGAAAGAAACTCCTTTTCACTGCTGGTGGGAATGCCGTCTAGTCCAACCTTTATGAAAAATGATATGGAGATTCCACCCAAAACTGGAAATTGAGCTCCCATATGATCTAGCTATACCACTTCTAGGGATATACCCTAGGAACACAAAAATACAATACAAAAGTCCCTTCCTCACACTGCTATTCATTGCAGCACTATTTACAATAACCAGACTCTGGAAACAACCAAAATGACCTTCAACAGATGAATGGAATCTATTATACTGAGTGAAATGAGTCAGAGGGAAAGAGATAGTGGCAGAATAGTCTCACTCATCTATGGATGTTGAGAAAAATAAAATACATTTTTACAATAATTCCCAGAGGCAAAAGAGAGGAGGGCTGGAAGGTCCAGTTCGCAACATGAAGCTCACCACAAAGAGTGATGAGTGCAGTTAGAGAAATAACTACATTGAGAACTATCATAACAATGTGAATAAATGAGGGAAGTAGAAAGCCTGTCTAGAGTACAGGTGAGGAGGAGGGGATTTGTGACATTGGTGATGGGAATGTTGCACTGGTGAAGACGGGTGTTCTTTATATGACTGAAACCCAACTACAATCATATTTGTAATCAAAGTGTTTAAAAAAGATATTAATAAAAAAGGAATGTAAAGAAACCATAGAATAGCACCCAGTATGACTGAAGAGGATATAAGTGTAGAAATGAGTAAACTTCAAACACCAATTACAGAACTGAAAAATATGGTAGGTGAAATGAAAAATTCACTAGATCTCACCAGCAGAATAGCAGCTGCTGAGGTAATAATCAGCTAGCTGGAAGATGTTATGTAATGGCTCCTCCAAATAGCAGCAGAAGATAGAAAAGAGTCAAACTAAGAGAAGGAACAAAATATCCTCAAAACTAACAAATAGACAACAATTGGTCTTTGGGTGGCCAGGTCTACTCATTTGGCTGCAATGATGAGGATACCCATGGAAGGCTCAGAGACAGTTCCGAGGAAAGGAGAACTGCAGCAGATGGTTATACAGGTGTCATTTGGAGACAGGTATATGGCAGCGTTTACTGAAGATGGCCAAGTTTTCCTATGACACTGTTTCTGGGACAAGAATTACATGATTGTATTCTTGGAGCCCTCGAAGAAGAGCATGGTTCCCATGCAGTACAACTGAGTATGCCTGTGGCTTCAGAAAATGACTATTTAGTGATGCTCACAGCTAATGGTAACCTCAACATTTGGACTGCAGAGAGAAGGGCCAGTTATGATCCTGATTCTGAATTATTTGCCAATTGTGGTAGCTAGCAGGGCCTTGAATGATTCCCGTTCCTCAAATGTGTGGTGCAGAAGTCAAAGAAGAGTCAGGGTCATGTTGGGTTACAGGATGCCTTCTGTGGTGCTTACTTCACCTTTGCCATCTCCTATGAGGGCCATGTCTATGGTTTTTACATTTCCAATTATCATCAGCTTGGAACCTTAAGCACAGAATCTTGCTTTTAACCCAAGAACCTGACATCCATCAAGAACTCTACCAAACCATGGGTGGGCATCTCTGGTGGCCAACATTTCAAGGAAAAGATTGCAGCCTGGGCCAAGTAATGGATAAATTCTTGGACAACTCTAAATTCCTAATATTGAACAAATGATGTGGAACACATAAACAGACTTATAATAATAGAGGAAATCAAATAGTTATTCAAAAACCTACCCAAAATAAAAGCCTAAGCCTAGATGTATTCACTAGTTTTTAAAATTTTTTTCAAAGTTTTAAGAACAAAGCACTTCCAAATGTTCTCTAAATTTTCCAGAAAACTGAAGTTACAAAAACATTCCCAAACACTTTCTATGAGGGGTAGAGCAGTAGGGATTTTGCCTTGCATGTGCTAACCTAGGACGGACCAGGGTTCTATCCCCCGAAGTCCCATATGGTCCCCCAAGTCAGGAATGATTTCTGAGCGCATTGCCAGAAGTGACCCCGAGCATCATCAAGTGTGGCCAAAAAGCAAAAACAAAACAAAACAAAACAAACAATAAACTACTTTTTATGAAACTCATATCACCTTGTTACCAAAAGCATAAAGATTAACAACAAAAAAAAATTATAGGATGCATCACAGATGCAAAGATCCTCAGCAAAATACTACCAAAGGGAATAGAACAATTCATCAAAAGATCATAAACCATGACCAATAAAATTTATTTCAGAGGTGCAGGGATGGTTTGACATATGCAAATCAATCAATATAATGTGCCATGTCAACAAAATAAAATATGAAAGTCATATGATAGCAACAAATGCAGAGAAATTATTTGACATGGTCCATCACCCATTCTTAATAAAAACTTAGCAAGATGTGAATTGAAGAAAATTTCATCAATGTAGTCAAAGTCATTTACCACAAGTTCATATCAAACATTATATTCAATAGGGTAAAAAAAATAAGAAATTCTAAAATAATTCACAAAACAAGCTTGCCCACTCTAGACACTTCTATTCCCTATAGTACTTGAATTACTTCCCATCACACATAGCCCATACTTGCCCATATTGAGTAGACAAGAAAAAGATTACAAGGGCACTGCGTAGAAAAGAAATAAGTCAAGATCTCACTCTTTGCAGTTGACATTATACTCTATTTAGAAAATGAACAAGACTACAAAAATCTACTAGAAACAACAAATTTGTATAGTAAAGTGGCAGTAAGTATAAGTATTCTATTTTCTAAGAAAATTATCAAACTCTCCTGAAATTGTGGAATAATAAATCCCCATAAATTGCTGAAGTAATCCTTGGGGAAAGTAAGATTATATGCATCACTTTCACAAACTTCAAATGTACAATAAAGCAGTATTCATTAAAATTGAGTGAACATTGGAATAAACACACACCTTAAATCAATGGAATAGACTTCAATATTCTTAGCTTGAGCCTTATGCATGTGATCAATACGTCGTTGACAAGTGGTTAAGAAATAAAAAGTGGAACAAGAAAAGCCTCTTCAATAAGTAGTGTTGAGAAAACTAATGAACTACCTGCAAAAGTGATCTGAAATTTCTTAAAGCTGTTCAGAAAATAAAAGTGTTAAATTATTAACAATTTAACATCAGGCCTGAAATCATAAAGCACATAGAGAAAAACAGACATACATTTCTATGACATTAAAACTAGTGGTATATTTAAGTACAAAAAATCGATTAACAAGTAAGTGGAAACAAATGTAAACAAATACAGCTACATTAAATTAAGAAGGTTCTGTACTTTAAAAAAAATTGACTAGGATTCAAAGACTGCCCATGGAATGGAAGAATCTATTAGCCCAATACCTATCTGATAAGTGGTTAAAATAAAATATTTAGACAGAAATGGTATAATTTAACAAAAAAAAACTCTAACATATTCCAAAAAAAGGAAAAAATGAATAAACATTTTCACAAAAAGAATTACAGAAGGCCGGAAAGTACATAATAATGGGCTTGATATAATTTATCACCAGGAAAATGTAAAAAAGAACAATAACATATCATCTCATACCACAAATATTGGCACACTTCGAAAAGTACAGAGCAAGGATGCAGTAAGAAAAGAACTCTCCATCACTGTTGAAGGGAATGTAGACTGTCTCGGCCTTTTTGGAAAACAATATGGATAGTTCTTTAAAAACTAGACATTGAGCCTCATATGAACCAGAAATAATGCTCATTGAGGAGTTGGGGCCCAAAACTACAATGCAGAAAATCCCTATGCACTCTTATGTTCATTATAGCACTATTCACAATAGCCCGAATCTTGAAATGAACCAACTGCCCAGGAACAGGTGATTGGATAAATAAACAAGGATACATCTACACAGTGGCGTACTACACAGCTGGCAGGTAAAGTGGAGACATGAAACTTACATAAACACTGATGGGTATGAGAAGTGCTATAATGAGTAATGTAAGTCAAAGTAGAGGTATAGATAGACTTAGTATGATTAAACTCATTTGTGGGATATAAAAATGATAGTATATTATTAATACCTATAAACTATAGAGATGAAGAGCCATGGTATGTAGGTATGGTAGGATGTGTGCCACATATATTGGGGAAGTGCAGTTAGGATAGGGAAGTTTCCACTATGATGATGATAGTTGGAAATGATCTCTCTGGACAAGAACTGGTTCTCAAAGGAGATAAAAGCTATATAAATAATATCTCTTCAATAAAAATATAGCAAACCCACAATGTATCAAAGGGAAAAAAAGAAATAGAGAAAAAATGGTCTCCAATAGTGGCAGGCAGGGTGGGGGGGTGTGCAGAAAGAAAATGGGATATTAGTGGTGAGAAATGTGCATGTTGTATATCATATGTCAGGAACTCAGTCATGATCCACTTTGTAACTGTGAAACTTTTATTGAATCAATTATTTTTATTATTAAAATTTAATTTATAAAATAAAGTAAAACATGAAAATAAAGAACACTATCACCACACAGCTTCACTATTTCACAATCAAATACCACATATCATTGCTCACATGTAGAAAATAAGAGATAATATGTTGTTTCTCAATTAGAAGTCATATGTTATTCTGTGGGTTTCCAGATTTCAAAGAGAGACATACATATAATAAGTATGTAAATGGGGAAGGAATATAATTGTTTGATCAAGAAAAATTGTTAGAAAAGGGTTTCACAGAAAGGAAACAATGTTGGAAGGGTAGTGATAAAAAGGGTTAAAAAACATTGGATTATAAAAATCCCATTAAGCAGACCCTGATTCATAATCAATAGAACTAAGGAACTAGATATGTCAGTAGAGCACTCAGCCAATGTGACTTTGATCCCTGACATTCCATATAATCCCTTAAGAGTCATCAAGAGGTACCTAGAACAAAAAGTGAATTGGAGCATGCTATTTGGCTAGAATAATAGTTCATTCTGGCATTTTTGCCTAATACAATATATATAACTTTCTCTTTATTTATGATTATGCTTGCCCTTCCAGATTTTATATCATGATCAATAGAGATTGCTGTGCTGTAGTTAATAGTATAGTAAAACTCATATGAATTACTCTTTTTTATTTTATTTTTGGTTTTTGGGCCACACCCGGTGATGCTCAGGGGTTACTCCTGGCTATTCGCTCAGAAGTCGCTCCTGGCAGGCACGGGGGACCATGTGGGGAACCGGGGGATCAAACCGCGGTCCGTTCTATGTTAGCGCAGGGACCTTACCTCCAGCGCCACCGCCCGGTCCTGAATTACTCTTAACCTTCATAATGATAATATTTATGGTAAGCAGGTCAGATTCAGTTTCATAACTTTAAAATAATATAAATTGGAGTGTAGTCCTGATTTAAAATATCTTAAATATTTCTTAGTTTTTTTCTTGTAATTCTCTATTGACATTATTATATTAATTCTTAGATATTTTCTTCATGAAGGCTTTCATATTACTATAAATATTCCCATGAAATGCAGGTCTTGAAAACTCATGAATTACCCACGTTTATAAATTTGAGCCCCAAACCAAAAGTTATTAAAACAAAGAAGAGAGGTCCCTAGGCTCTCAATCCATAATGCATTTTTTCCTCTGAAATAAATAACATTGCTGTTCTCAAATCTGACACTTTGATCATACTTTATGTATCATAAATAAAATTACTGTGGGTTTCTCAGTATGATCACAAGTGTATCACTGTTATGGATTGTTAATCCTTAAACTTACTTTCTATGATATTCCTGTTGATTTCATCTGATGAAGTGTATATTTTCTCTTGAGCATGGAAAGTTTCTCTCTCTTTCTCTCTTCTCTTCACCTTCCTCATAGTCCATAAATAAATCTATTATAAAATATTATAAAATACATGAAACAAAACAAAGTATTATAAATTCATTTGTTTTACTCTCTTAACAATATTTAAGGAATTATAACCGAGCCTTATTATTGCTGAGTGTGGAGATATTTATCATTCAATAAATTAAATGATAAAATGAGTTTATTTACAGAGTTTTGTTCACTGCATATAAACATAAACATCACTTATAGTGTTTTAAAAAATTTCCTTAAAGTGTGACAAACTTGGTTGACTTGTGAGAAATAAATGTCATAGAGTACATGGTATGAGTTATAAATTAGAAAAGTTTGGAAGCATAGCACACATAGACACAGACTAGAGTTTTCTTCTTGAAATTTAGCTCCTTTCCAATAACAAGTATCTGCTTAGAAAACTAATCTTTTTTTTTTTTTAATAGCGGGTTTCCCATGCTCTATGTGAGCAACAAGTCATATTATCTGTTTGTGTAATCACACACATTTCCATAGCAACTAACCAAAGCTTTAAGAGAAATAAGAATTATAGGATAGATGATATCTCAAAAATAAAGATTATGTACTCTAGCAGATGTTCCTAAAATAAAAAGAATGAAGAAATTATCCACACATACTAAACAAAATTATAATTATAATGAAAGTGCTTATTCAAAAATCATTCAGCTAATTTGTTACTAGAATAAAAGAGATATTGAAAAGGGAACATGAGAAACATCTATCAAAGCAGTCAGTTTTATGAAACAATGTGTCACAAAAATAGTTGTGGACTTACAGTGTTTGATACACATAGTGATAATTACCAGGTATTGCTAAATTTGTAAGAAAAATTGAATATTTTATTACAGAGAAGGGACTTTGAAACTGGTATTCTGTAAGCCATCTTGATGCATTAGAAATATAAGCAGTATAATACTGTCAGAATAGAGATTTGATTACTCTATCAAGATTTTATAACTTTTGTAAACATCAAGATTTATGCATATCAACTTTTTTTGTTTTTTTTGTTTTTTGTTTTTTTTTTTTTTTTTTTTGGTTTTTGGGTCACACCCGGCAGTGCTCAGGGGTTACTCCTGGCTCCATGCTCAGAAATTGCTCCTGGCAGGTACGGGGGACCATATGGGGCACCAGGATTCGAACCGATGACCTTTTGCATGAAAGGCAAACGCCTTACCTCCATGCTATCTCCCGGGCCCCGCATATCAACGTTTTTAAATATCTTTAGGCATTGGTTAACATATACAACTATACATTAATTGAATATTTTGAGACAGTCTACTCAAATCAAACCTATTTTCTCATGTGTTGCTATTGTGTTAAAAAGAAAGGAGATTATTATTTGTAGGTAGCTTCTAAGTAGACTCTCAAATTACAGATTTCCTGTATTCACTTGTTAGATATAGGATAGATTGATTAACTTATATCTAATTGACTATGACAGAGTTGACATAATTTCAATTTAAGGCTATGACAAAACTTGCAATCAACCTAAATGTGTATGAATAAATGACTATAAAAGGAAGTTGTGATAGTCATATTTAATAGGTAATGAAAAATGCTCCTTAAAACTATGGAAACTGGAGCAATGGCTCAGCTGTAGGGTGTTTGCCTTGCATGTAGCTGACCCAGGACAAAGTGCAGTTCAATCCCCTGATGTCCCCTCCCATATGGTCCCCCAAGCCAGAAGCGATTTCTGAGGGCATAACCAGGAGCAACCCCTGAGTATCACTGGGTGTGACCCAAAAAGCAAAAAAATAAAATAAAATAAAATAAAATTATAATACTGTGACCATTCAGAATAAACATATAAAGAATCTTGAGATATTATACAGTAAAATAAGGAAGTGAAAAAATAATCATATATGTGGCTTATGTTCAATTAAAAGAAAAGAAAATGGTGGAAGTAAAATTAGCTTATATTCTCAGTTAATAGTGATCTCTAATGGGAAAAGGGAGAAATGGGACAAATGGGAAGGACTTTTTGTATGTGTTTGATGCCACTGGGAATTTTGTGGTGTGAATGATGATTATTACACACCTATAGAAGTTTGAAGCTAAAAACAAAATTATATAATATAATAGACTAATAATGTTAATAAAATGTTTTTATTATAAATTAACATGGCTTCTGGGCTGTAGGTAATTTCAAAAAGGTGATATTGCTGGGTCATATGGAAGCTAAATTTCTAGATTTTTGAGGAATGTCTATATTGCTTTTTCAAAAATGCTGGATTGGGGAATCAGAGTAATAGCACAGCAGTAGGAATTTTGCCTTACACGTGCTGACCCAAGATGGACAATGATTTTTTAAAAAAAAGATGGACCATGATTCAATCCCTCAGCATCCCATATGGTTCCCTAAGACAGGGGAAATTTCTGAGCACATAGCAGGAGTAACCCCTGAGCATCACCACGTGTGCTCCCACTCAAAATAATACTGGAGTAGTCTACATTCCTACAATGTAGACTCCACTCATTTGCACCAACATTGGTTGCTATTGTAAATTTTAATGTTTTCCAGTATCTTAAGTGTGAAATTATATCACATTGATGTGTTTTGTATTTTGGTGAGCACTTCTTGCGCGGGGTTTTTTTTTTTTTTTTTGGCTATCTATACATCTCTGGGGAAGTTTTTGTTCATCTCTTCTCCTAAATTTTTGATGGAATAAGATGTTTAAAAACGCAATATAAAAATGGTTTCAGCTACCTCCTCTATAGGAAAAGAGAGCTGATATATAGGGTGCTGCAGACAATACTGCAAAGGGTAAACACCTATAGAGATAGACCTCATTGACACAGTAGTTAGTACTCGAGACACGAAACCTATACATATCCAAAAGTTGATCTATTTGTTCCTTTACCTTACATGTACTATACTTACCTATCTTTCTGTACTCAGCGCATCTCTTGCTCTCTCCTAGGTTTTGATCTACGATCTGTACAAAAAACAAGATCTCTAATTCCAGAGATCTTGCAACTGAATGAGACAATTGCAACTGAATGGGTTCTGGAAACATAACGAAAGACTCTATCCCAGACTCCATCCTAGGAGCAGCACAATCACCATGACCACCAATTACAGAAGACAGATTAAATCGACAAGGAAGGAACAGAACTCCTAGAACCACAAAGAAAGACTTCATCATAAGCTCCATTCCTGACCTGTGCAGCTACCAAGATCTCTAGGTACAGAGGTCTAAATTTTATAGCCCATGAAGAAGCAGAAGTCTTCCATACACCACAAAAGCAACAAGGGGAGAGTAAATGAACAGACAAGGAGTCTACAGTCAATCCCATGGCACTATACTTCAAGGGTGGAGAAACACTGTATCTCCTAGGCCAAGGGAATTCCCTCTTTAATACCCCCAATATTTACTATGCTATGCAGGAAAAAAAGGCACAAAATGATCTTTATCTATTTATTTATTTTTTATTTTTATTATTATTTTTTATTTTTATTATTATTTTTGGGATTTCTTTGTTTTGGTGTAGATATTGAAGTAGATGTCTCTAATTTTATTTAATGTTATTTTCTCTTTCTCTTTCTTTTTGCACTCTGGCATGGTTTTATTTCAGGACCAAGACAATTATGTGGTACTTGCCTTTAATGCTGTAGTGCTCATTGGATATTTATTTGATTTTTCTTTTTGTATCGTTTTTGTACCATTTTAGGCTTATTAGATTTTTACCCCATTTTATTGATTGTTTTTCTCCTTTTCAAACAAAACCACATAACTTGAACTATCTAGCTCCGCCTCTTAAAATAGAGGCGGAAACAAGGGAGGGTACCAGGACCAAACAGATATATCATTACTATGTAGTAAGCTAGATACAGAGGGGACCACTTACTCTAGCAGCCTGGGTATGAGGGTGGGGGGAAATGGAATGCAGGATGGGAATGGGGTGGAAGAAGAACAAATTCGGTGATGGAAATTTCCCTGATTCAATGTTAATATGTACCTAAAATACTACTGTGAAAGATATGTAGGCCAATATGGTCAAAATAAAAATTATATATAATAGAATATGGTTTCAGCACTCTATTGATTGCAGCACTATTCACAGTAGCTAGAACCCTGTAACAACATAAGTGCCCAAGGACAAATTAGTAGCTAAGAAAACCATGGTACATCTCTACAATGTAATACTATGTAGCTGTTAGGAAAAATGAAGTCATGAAATTTGCCTACACATGGATGTATATGGAGAGTATTATGCTGAATAAAATCAGCAACAGGGAAAGAAGTGAACATAGAAAGATTTAACTCATTTGTGGGATATAAAATGATAATATGGTAAGAACACCCAAGGACAACAAACAGATAAGTGGGCTGGGAGAACTCATCCATAGTAGAAACCTTTCCATAAAGAACTAGGGAGTGCATTTATGGAAGAGAAGTGACCATTAGGACAATAGTAATTGGAAATCAACACCCTGGACAATGACTAGGTGTTAAAAGGAGTAAAAATATTGCAAATTACAGAGCTTAAAAAGAAATACAAAGTGACAGGCAGACAGAGAGTGAGATAGATAGAGGTATTACATATATATGTATGTGTATTATATATACATATATGTATATATATGCATATATATATATATAGAGAGAGAGGAAATGTCTGCCATAGTAGAAACAAAGGGAGGATAGGGAAGAGTGGATAGAATGGAAACATGAGTCATTGGTGGTACGAAAAATTCACTGGTGTAAAGTTAGGTATTGGTCATTGAATGACTGTCGCTAAATCTTGAACAATTTTTTATTTCAGTGATTTAATTAAAAATTACATAAAGGGCTGGGTTCATAGCACTGAGGTAGGGCATTTCCTTTGTAAGCAGCTGATCCAGACGAATCTGGGTTCTATCCCTGTCTTCCCTCCAAGTCAGGAGCAATTTATGAATGCATAGCCAGAAATGACCCCTGAGTGTCACCAGGTGAGATAAAATATATATATATATATATATATATATATATATATATATATATATATATAAATGGAGTGTAATTTTAATCTGTTCATTTTTTATGTTTTTGTTAGTTTTTGGGTCACATCCACAGAGCTCAGGATTACTCATGGTTCTTTTCTCAGAAATAAATCCTGGCAGGATCAGGAGACAATATGGGATGCCAGAGATTGAAACTGGTCTGTCCTGTGTCGGCTGTGTGCAAGGCAAACCCCATACCATTGTGCTATTGCTCTGGTCCCTTGTTCATATATTTTAATTTGAGATACGTTTGGTGCTATATTTTGGTAGAACAACATACCAGAATTCCCAGTTTTAACACTCATAGACCCATATAGAAAGAATGTATTGCCTTAATAAGAGGTCTTGTGTATGAGTTTAGAAATCCTTGAGATATGATAGCAGCTATGTAAATGAATGTTTAATGATGGAAATTGGCAAAAAATTTTCTCCTATAAAAGCCCAGAAAATAAGTATTACAGATTTTGCAGACCAGGTATTCTGCATCACAATATTTTGGTGTGTGCCACACCCAGTGGTAACAAAGGCTACATCCTGGAGTCACACTGAGGGTTCTTTTCTGTTGGGGCCAAGATTTCCATAATATCTACCTAGATTGAAAATCAGATTAGACCTGCATGGGTTCTGTGTAAGGAAAACATCCCTACCCACTGAACTATTGCTCTGGTCCTATATTTTAATAGCAGACAAGATTGATTTCAGTTAAAAGTGGTAAGATACAAAAGGTGGTAAGATACAAACATGATTTTCATGAAGGAAATTTTGCCGTATTCAAAGGCTCCTTAAAAATGGAATCAGAACATGTTACAGAACAACACAACAGTCAATATAGAGACAGGAAGAAGATACTTAATAACTCTTTTTTTTTATTTTGGTTTTTGGGTCACACCCAGTGATGCTCAGGGGTCACTCCTGGCTATGCACTCAGAAATCGCTCCTGGCTTGGAGAACCACATGGGAAGCCAGGGATCTAACCCAGGCCCATCCTGGATCATCTTCTTATAAGGCAAAAGCACTACTGCTGTGCTATAGCTCCAGCCCTTTATATGACTTTTAATTAAATCACTGAGATACAAAGTCATTCATGATTTAGCTTCAGTCACATGCAAGGCAAATGCAATGAACATGCAAGGCAAACACTCTACCACTTGCACCACTAATCCGACCCCTCTTATTATTTTTTGTTTTGTTTTTGTTTTCTAAAAATTAGTTCCAAGGTAGCTGCTAGGTCTGTACTCTAGCTAAATTCTATGATTTTAGATTTTGTGAAATAAATAGCGATTACTTGATCCTTCTATTTTAAATGTCTAATAAACAATAAGCTGTCTTCCCTATAAAACAAAACAAAAAAAAACAGATCATCAATAGATATTTTACATGTCAAGTAATATGCCACCTTTTATCCTTCATACTTCTCAGAAACTCATTACAGTTCTTGAACCTGAGAATGAAGAGATAGCTAATCTCATCTTTATGGTGGAAGTAGAGATTACGGAAGTCAGATTTAGACAATAGTTTTGGGAAGGAGGGCAGAATAGAATTCCTAGTGTCCTCATTTTCTGGTAACTGGCCCTCAGCTGATTAAGGCAAGGGATAGTAGCATACAGTACAAAAGATACTGCTTTGGGCAATAGTACAATTAGGTAGATTACTTGTCTTGCATATGCCCTACCTAGTTTGAGTTCTGATCTTCTTTATGGCATCTGAGTCCAGCCTGGAGTAATACCTGAGGTCAGAGAGAAAACCTGAGCTCCTGTTAGCATGGCCAAAAACAAAACAATGACTAGGATCTGGACTCTGGAATGACTGAATTACTTATCAAAGGTGAAGAGCATATTCTGGAGATTTTTGTTTGTTTGTTTGTTGTTTTTTTACCTATAAATAAACTAAACCTGAAAAAAGCGTACTCTCACAAGTGAGCAAAGCTCCCAATGCCAGAATAGCAATATAAAAATAGCTAATACAGGGATATACTATATTTTGACACTATAGACACTCATGACAACCAATAAATTAATGAGCATGGTGTCTTCCAGTAAAATTGTTTCCTGCCTTCTGTTTGAGGCTTGGGAATAACTGACTTGAGTTAGTTTGCTTCATATTCTTTCCTGGCTGACTGGGGAAAAATATAGTTTTTAATCACAGCTTAATGAGACAACTTGAGCTACAATTAAGTAGCTAATTTCTGCACAGATTCCTGAGCCACATGAAAAAGCACAGAAATAGCCACTATTTGAAGAGTTAGCATTTGCTATGTAGCAACAGATAACTTATATAAAACTATTAAATAGAAATACAAAATTATTGAATAGGATGTTGGCTCTTTAATTATATTTCTTTATTACTCTTTGTTCTATGTTGAAGTCAGGTTTTTTTTTTTGTTTTTTTTGGGGGTTTTTTTTTTTTGGTTTTTGGGTCACACCCGGCAGTGCTCAGGGGTTACTCCTGGCTCCATGCTCAGAAATTGCTCCTAGCAGGCACGGGGGACCATATGGGGCACCGGGATTCGAACCAATGACCTTTTGCATGAAAGGCAAACGCCTTACCTCCATGCTATCTCCCAGGCCCTAAAGTCAGGTTTTTTTTTGTTTTGTTTTGTTTTTGAGCCACTTTCAGTGATACTCAGGGGTTACCCCTCGCTATGTGCTCAAAAATAGGTTCTGACTTGGGGGACTATATGAAACACCAGAGGATTGAACTGTGGTCCATCCTAGGCTAGCACATGCAAGACAGATGCCTACCACTTTTAGGGACTACTCTGGCCCCTGAGTCTCTGCTCAAAATATGCTCCAGTAATTCCTCTAGATTCATCAACTTTCATGAAATCTATCCCTTTCTATGGCTAAACTTCAATAGAGTGTTTTTGTTTGTTTGTTTTTAGTTATTGAATTGATATGCTTATGGCCTTTAGAAACAGACTTTGACTTTTTGCTTTTTATTTGTTTTCGGTCATATCCAAAAATTACTTCAGTACTTATGTCTTTGTTGTCAGGAATCTCTCCATATGTGATGCTGGAGATCTAGTCTGTGTTGAATGCATAAAAGTCAAGAGAACTGTTGGCTGTACTATAACTCCAGTACTAAGCATATATGTTTGAACAAATGATTTTTTATGAAAATAAATTTTCAAAAATATTGACAATTAGTAATAACTGTTGCAAAATATTGATCTTAGAATACAAAACTAAGATTACCAATCAGGGATGCAATTAGGTGGAATTAAGAAATGGACAAAAAGGGGCTGAAGAGATAGCACTGAGGTAGGGCATTTGCCTTGCATGCAGAAGGACGATGATTCAAATCCTCACATCCCATATGGTCCCCTGAGCCTGTCAGGAGCGACTTCTGAGCATAGAACCAGAGCAATCCCTGAGCACCCATCTGGTATGACAGGAAAAAAAATGGACAAAACATGGTATAAAGACATTGGTTAAGATTATTGAACAATTTGGTGGTATTGTAGTGTAGTAGTACAAGACCATAAGTGTTGTAGATTGTTGTAGATATCTGACCTTAACTACATTAATAATATCTCTATAATCATTATCTGTCTATACTCATATATGCTCTATCTATCTATCTACCTAATCTACAAATAGGGATCTTGAGATATTTGATTCGTGGCAAACTCATGCTATCTTTAGTAATGCTGTTTTTCCCAGAAGCCCTCTAAGCACTGAACTGCTGTTGGTCTATTGACTATGGAGCACCTCTTGATGCACTTTTATTCAGATAATGATAATCAAGAATCATTATTCTTGTGATCTCTAGCAGCATATGATCTCTCAAGGACTACTATAAGCAACCCCAGCACAGTGGTTAAAGTAACTTTGAGACCCCCCAATCAATATGATCTTTTAATTTTTTTTTTTTTTTTGGTTTTTTGGTTTTTGGGTCACACCCAGTGACGCTCAGGGGTTACTCCTGGCTATGCGCTCAGAAGTCGCCCCTTGCCTGGGGGACCATATGGGGCATGGGGAATCGAACCGCGGTCCACCATGGCTAGCGCAGTAAGGCAGGCACCTTACCTTCAGCGCCACCACCCGGCCACCTGATGATCTTTTAATTTTAAGAGAAAAAGTTTCCATTTTTGAGATACTAAAATGAAGCAATATATTTTTATGAATTAAAGTGCATTCACAAAACAAAAGTGCCTCTTTTATGTTCTGAATGCTCATTTTATTCCTTCAAAATCCAAATTCCCAAAGGCAAATTTGTTTTGGAAGATATTCATAAAGTAGACTCTCAAAGAAAAAGATTAGTGTTTACAAAGGGAGTATTTTCTTACCCCTCTCTACCATTTGAATATCAAAGAAAGTAACAACTTCCCTGATAGTTTGTGTTGATCTAAAAGCCTTTAATTTATATGAAATTTACCATGAATCAGGATATAAGTCTCTAAAACTGTGATAAAGTAAATATTAAAATGTGAACGAAATGATTGTTGATTGTCTATCAAATTCCCCTATCTGTAGATTTGGGTACAGGTGCCTGAACAGTCTAAAACAACTTTGCAGATGGCAATCTGTTTACAATTTCATATTCTCCACAAAAA
Source organism: Crocidura indochinensis (assembly GCA_004027635.1). NCBI lineage: Eukaryota > Metazoa > Chordata > Mammalia > Eulipotyphla > Soricidae > Crocidura > Crocidura indochinensis. The sequence goes on from PVKC010000803.1 coordinate 29,203, forward strand.
CAAATCACCATACATTGAATGGCAAAACTTGCTGTGACTTGTCTTATTTTTTTCTCTTTAGAGCCATTTGCTGACATTGTTTATTTCAAATTTATTGTTAGATCATAATACTTAATGAATTAATACTCAGTAAAGTGATTCAAGATAAAGAATGCAATTAAAGCTTAACTTTAGTAACTAACAATTGAATTCCTGTAACTGGTAGAGTCCTGGAGTTTCCTACATCAGTTTTCATGCAGAATACAATGACTAAGGTAATAAAAATCTGTCAAAATAAAACTGACACATTACTACTAAAACTTAAGAGTGACCACAACAACCATTTTAAGCTTAAACCAGTGAAAGCCTTTTTGTAGAAAAGTTTATTTGTTGCTCTGACACTGTTCAGGATTCTAAAAATAAGGATAATAAAAAATAGATAATAAAAGAAAAATTCACTCCATTTAATGATTTTCATTTACCCTACTGATTGCAATTAGGTTCTGTTTGTCTATGCCAGTGGTCGGCAACCTTTTTCTTTCAACTGAACCAAATCTCGCAACATTTATAAAATGTGGCCAAATCTCACCACATTATAAAAGCCACATTTACAAAATCGAAAATACATAGGATGGTACACTGTTTTTAGTTTCAATAAGTTTTTATTGAGAATATTCTGCATGCAAGTATCCACATAGGTCGGGAGGATACAAATAACACAACTAATAAATCAAAAACTTTAGAAAAATATTATTTATTGATAATGTTAAATTCCATAAAATTTGCCTTAAAATGTAGAGAAAATTACATCCTGACAATGACTGACAAAGTCACAAACACTAATGTGAACATTGGCCTTGCATTTCCTTGGATAGTTTGAGTAAGTCAGGTTTGTATATTGTTGTTTTTAATTTTAGCACAATTCCAGGTTCTCATTGATGAGACGATTTCTCAATTTACTCTTGATAAGATTCATGCTTGAAAATGATTGTTTGCATAAATATGTAGACCCGAACAAGGAAAGAACAGCAAAAGCTAGCTTTTTAGTTGATTATATGAGTCAGGAATACTATTTCAGGTGTTAAAAAATCAATATATCTTCCTTCTCCAGGTCTTTCAAAGCAGGTAACTTGTGCCGTGAACTAAGCTCACATTTGTGTTTCTCCAATCTTTCTAAATTAGCACAAACACTTTCAAATTTTGAGCTCCACAGTTCTTTGTTTTTTAAATCCAGAAATTCCATTTCAAAGTTGCCAATGTAGATATTAAAGGGAGAAAAATTTAATTCCGTTACAATGACATCAGAGGTTTTTTTTTTAACAAAGGCCAACATCGCATTGCTGTTTCTGAAATCCTAAAACCTCTTGAGAAAAGCTCCCCCCCATATTTAAACGTGCTGTTTTAAAATAGGTAATGTCAATATCAGAATTATTTTCTTGATGATGTTTCAACAGGCTTGGAAGGTGAATCAAAGTTTCTCTGTCAAAATCTTGAGGAAAAACAGGAGCCCGGGAGATAACATGGAGGTAAGGCGTTTGCCTTTCATGCAAAAGGTCATCGGTTTGAATCCCAGTGCCCCATATGGTCCCTGCCAGGAGCAATTTCTGAGCATGGAGCCAGGAGTAACCCCTGAGCACTGCCGGGTGTGACCCAAAAACCACACACACACAGAAAAAAAATATCTTGAGCAAAAACAGATAATTTGTTTTCAAATGAAATAACTTCTTCTAACATTGAAAAAATTGTTTCCTTTCCCCTGTAGTTTAAGATTAAGCGATTTAGATGTGAAGTAGCATCCACCATAAAATGCAGTTTTTGAATCCACTTATTGTTTGTTAATTCTGGATAGTGAACACTTTTCTCGAGGAAAAAGGCTTTGATTTCTGATAAGTAAGCAAAACATTTCAAAACGTTTCTTCTTGATAACCAAAATGTGCTGAAAATTTGAAACCCTACAATATGGAGATGAAACAGGTAAAAGAGAAAACCCTTTTTAACAATCTTTAAAAGCAAGGACAGTGTTCCAGAGAAAAGTAGTGATTTCACTGAAAGGAAAAAAATCTATTGACACTTTAATGTGTGCTGCAAGAAACCAAACTAAAATACACACAAAAATAAAAAACAGCACTTTGTTAAAGGCATATGATATATCCTAAATGAATTATTATAGAGTGCCTGAAACATTTTAAAAATAATTTTTTATTTAAGCATATTTGTTACAAAATTATTGATCTTTGAATTTCAATCATAGAATGTACACCACACTCCACCAGTGCACTTTCCCCACCACCTTTGTCCCTTGTTTCTTTCCCCTCACCCTCTCTGCCTATGTCAGGAGCAGGCATTTTGCTTTTTTCTCTCTATCTCTCTTTTCCTTTATGACACCGAGGTTTGCAAAATTTCCTTTATGACATCATGGCTTGCAATATTGTTAATTAAAGGGTACCATGCATGTCACATCCATTTTCAGCATCCAGTTCTTGCCCAGAGTGATATTTTCCAAATATCAATACCATAATGTACCTTTCTCTATTCTAACTGAACTCACCACTTTTTATGGCAAGCTTCCTATCATGAACTAGTCCTCCTGTCCCTCATCCCTATTTTCTCTGGATATTATTACCATATTGCCATTTATTATTCTTATATGCCACAAATGATTATTCTGTACCTACACCTCTCTTTCTGACTCATTTCACTCAAAAAATCTGATGTGTTGATGCATGTACAGATGATGCACTATGCATAGCTCAGTGTTTTTGTGTAGTCACAAGAAACAGAAGTTGCACACCCGTACATGTATCCACTCATTGTATGATATATTGGATTAAAAAAGTCTCCCTGATGAACTAAACTCTGACAGATGACACAGTAAATATAATTTGTGAAATTTACAATTGTGATCAAATCCAGGCTATTCCCCACCCTGGGTAAGAGTATGGATGTCCACTACTAGCACCTTCTCCATGAAGAAGTGAAGTGGCTGTTCAGGGGAAGGATGCTCTCTTGCATTGTTGGCAAGAGGGAAGAAGTAGTGCAGTTCCTGTGAGAGCAGAACTTTGACTTTGTACAGGGCAGTTGGACAAGGAATGGGTAGCTAAGCTTGTGTATTTGGCAGACATTGTTCATTTTCTCTATGAATTTGATATTTCTCTGCAGGGGAGTTTCACAAGTAGTTTTTACAGTGAGACATAAGATGGATTTGTTGAAAAAAGAATCTGATTCTGGGATAGCTGTGTCTGAGAAGGAGATATTGAAATGTTTCTACTCTTGCAAAAAATTTCCGATTGGCACTTACATTATGCAGAGAATCATAATCAATATGAAAAACAGCATTTAAGGACATTAGCTCACAACTTTAATCATGAGTACACTGAACATGAGAATCCACGGAAAAGAAAACTTTGGGTTGAGAATCCCTTCATGGAAGATGCCCAATCTTGTGCAAAATAAAATGTGTTTTACGATCACTGTAGGCACTGTATTTCTAAACCTCACCCAACCTGGTCTGAGGAAGCAGGGTAGCAGGAAAGAAATAATAAACCAAGCTAGCCAGGAAAGGATGATCATGGAGTCCATGGCCTTTTACCTTGTACTCTCTTTCTCGAGCCCAATAATCTAGAACACCTCTCTCTTTATTAAAACCAATTCCAAATACCATGAGGCTTCAGGTCAAGAGAGAGAGCCAAAAGCACATATTCAGTGGACTTTTACATATCAAAGGAAGAGGTTTAAGAAAGGATGATGTTGGGGGAACACCTCTATTTAGGGTTGATACTGGGTATCATCTTGCACTCTTGGAGCCGGCTGCACACCGGGCCGGTGCTGACAGAGGCTAGGAGAAGAGTCCTGTCTCCTGGAGCTGCTGCTCGGGACACAGAAGAGCCAAATTAAAAGTGTAAAGAGCCACATGTGGCTCGCGAGCCACAGGTTGCCGACTACTGGTCCATGCTATTCTCCTCTGAAAACTTCCAGAAATAGTGGATATGGGGCTGAAACAATAGTGGAGCGGTAGGATATTTGCCTTACATGCAGTTGACCCAGGATTGAACTCGTTTCAATTCCCTGGCATCCCATTCAGTCCCCCAAGCCAGGAGCGATTTCTGAGCACATAGCCAGGAGTAAACCCTGAGCGTCACCTGGTGTGGCCCAAAATAACACAGAAAAACAAAAAGACAAACAGAAATTGTGGATGTGTATGCATTTAATATGTTCAGGTAAAAAAGCATTTGGAGGGTTAACTCTTAGGCAAAGGACTTTCTAAGGACTACCTAAGAGTGGTCCTCAAACTACGGCCCGCGGGCCGCATACTGTATTTGTTCCCATTTTATTTCTTCACTTCAAAATAAGATATATGCAGTGTGCATAGGAATTTGTTCGTAGTTTTTGTTTTTATTATAGTCCGGCCTCCAACGATATGAGGGACAGTGAACTGGTTCCCTGTTTAAAAAGTTTGAGGACCCCTGAAAGCTATCTGTGCATAGTGGGCAAACAGGGAGTGACTAGGGAGGAAGTATTTTCCATTCCATACTAGGTTTTCAAGGAGACAATTTACAAAACAAAGTCAAACCTATCAGGAAGTTTCTCATTTGCACAAGAATGACACAATAAAATGTTGGAGATATAGAACAGTGAGAAAGGTAATTACCTCGCAACAAGGTAATTCAAGCCCAGGATTCAATCCCTAGCAAAATATATGCTCCCATAAATATTGCCAAGAGTGATCTCTGAGCATAGACCCAGGAGTAAACCGTGAGCAGTGTCAAGTGTGGTTCCAAAACAAATAAAAAGTTTAATATGCAATTTATATTCTGCAATGTACAGCTTAAAAACTTCCTGTAAAAAGGTCTAAATTACTTATAATTAAAAATAACTATTATGAGAGCAAGAAAATTTGAAATTTTTTTCTTGTTCATCTTCCTATATTTCTCTCTTTATGAAAGTTAAAAACAATGTTGGGTCTGGCGCAGTCTCCCAAGCCAGGAGTGATTTCTGAGTGCATAGCCAGTGCAGAGTCCTGAGCATCACCTGGTGTGCCCCCTCAAAAAAAGTTAAAAAATGTTGTATAGAACAAGTATAATATATTATAAAATGATTATTGTTACAATATATTTTTCAAAAAGTCTGTGTCTAAAAATAGTGAATCCCACAAGTGTTAGTAAATTTAATATTTATATATGTATATATTGAAAAAACTATGTTCCTTAAGATGTTTCTGATACTTACTAATTTTCACCTAAGCATTGTGGTATATTGTTTATTATTATAACCATTAATATATCAAATTACATTCTATTTTTTAAAAAATATTTTTACAAATTTATTATTTTTAATTCTCACAAATTCTGGGTCAGGCTAAAAAGAAACAATTTGGTTAAATTCATCACTTTGTACTATTATTCTTTTCTCATTTTCTCCCCTCATCCTCCTTTCTCAATGTTCTTTCTCCAATGCTGTATCTAGTTTGATACTATCCCTCTTCAAAGTCAGTATCAGGCAATTCATAAGGTCAGAATTACTTTTTACACTATTAACTAATTAAATTTTCAGTTACATCGTGTCCTTCAACTGATTGCAAAGACTATATTACATCACTCTTTATTAATCCAACTTTAAAAAATCCAACTTTTAAAAATCATCAGAGATTTAATTAGAAATGAATGAGAGTCACTACATGATTTTTCATTAAAATTCTGTTTTTTATTTATGTGATTGTTTTGTTGGTTTTTTTTTTAATCAATAGAGTTCTGAACTCTTAAATGAATTATTGAGGTCAGAATAGCATTTAAAACCAAGTAGAAGAAAAATAATGAATATGTTTCATTGTAAATCCTTTTCTTGGATAGTAGTAGCATTTATCACAGTTTGGCTAATCTCTCACCTTTAGCCGGTGGACTATTGGATGATTACTCTAGACTCACTCTTTCTTAAGAGGCAATAATTTGCAAAGAGAAAGGCCAAAAATAGGTACTTGAACCTTAGGCAGCTTCTCTCTCAAGGGTCTGGTTAGAGAGAGTTTGAAATAACAAAATAACATTTTCTTAGTACGTCTAAAGTTTTTCATCCCTTTTCCTCAATACTGCCAAGAAAGAGCTTCAGGATGCAAGCTGAGAACAGGGGTGGAGGGAGGACAACACTGGTGGTAAGAATGGCCCTTATTCGGGGTCCGGGAGATAGCATGGAGGTAAGGCGTTTGCCTTTCATGCAAAAGGTCATCGGTTCGAATCCCGGTGCCCCATATGGTCCCCCGTGCCTGCCAGGAGCAATTTCTGAGCATGGAGCCAGGAGTAACCCCTGAGCACTGCCGGGTGTGACCCAAAAATCACACACACAAGAAAAAGAATGGCCCTTATCAATGTACTATGTACCTTAAATCTACTGTAAAAGACTCTTAATTCACTTTGATCACAATAAAATTATTTAAAAAGAAAGAAACAGCTTCCATACTCTATTATAATGTATTTTGTGTATTGTTTATTTGTTTGTTTTGTTTTATTTGGGGCCACACCTGGTGACACTCCAGGATTTCTCCTGGCTCTGTGCTCAGAAATAGTTTCTGGCTTGGAGGACCTTATGGAATGCCAAGGATCAAACCTGTGTCAAGTCTGTGTCAGCTGCATGCAAGGCAAATGCTCTATCACTGTGCTACCACTCTGGCCCACGATGTATTTTGTACTTCTCTTTCAGTCTTGCCTTACAGTTGGCTTTTTCTAACCATCAGTAATATTTTAGAATTTTTGTATGATATGAAAAAATCAGATCAAGACATATAGCATAAACCATATAGCAAAAATCACATATAACTATATCAAAATACAACGACAATTGAAGGTTTTAAAATTTTACATTAAAAATTTTGCAGCGGTCGGAGAGATAGCACAGCAGCATTTGCCTTGCAAGCAGCAGATCCCGGACCTAAGCTAGTTGATTCAAATCCCGGTGTCGGATATGGTCACCCGTATCTTCCAGGAGCTATTTCTGAGCAGATAGCCAGCAGTAACTCCTGAGCACCACCTGTTGTGGCCCAAAAACCAAAAACCAAAAAAAAAAAAAGAATTCTGCTAACCCATATGGAAAACATTTAGATGCCAAATTTAGGTGTCCTATAATATTCATTCAGCATTTATTTTATAAACTATATATATATATGAATATTAACATCATACTATATATTAATATTACACAAATATATCCAACTATTCTTTATCTTTTTGCATAATGATGGAGATATACATTCATGTATAATCAAATTTCATGACTTTATTTTTCCTAACAGCTATGTAGTATTCTATTGTGTAATGTACCACTATTTTTTTTCTTTTTCTTTTCTTTATTCTTTCTTTCTCTTTCTTTCTTTTTCTTCTTTCTTTTTACTCTTCCTTCCTTATTTCTTTCTTTGTTTCTTCCTTTCTTCCTTTCTTTCATTCTTTGTTTCTTGCTTCCTTCCTTTGCTTCTTTCTTTCTTTCTTTCTTCTTTCTTTCTTCCTTCCTTCTTTCTTTCTTTCTTTCTTCCTTTCTTTCTCTCTTTCTTCCTTACTTCCTTCTTTCTTTCTTTCTTTCTTTCTTCCTTCCTTTCTCTCTTTCTTTCTTTCTCTTTTTCTTTTTTATGTTGCTGTTTTGGGCTACAGCATCGGCACCCATTATTCTTTGAATTTCTGTCATGTCCGTATGTCATCCCCTTTCATAACTGATTCAATATGTTAGGGTTCCTTCCCTTTTTCTTTCTGAGTGTTTCAATGGTTTATCAAATTTGTTTATATTTTCTTTTTTAAAAACCAATAATTTGTTGTATTTAAAGAGCAGTTATTATTATATCATTGACATAGTTGATCATATACATTTGTTTCAGGTAAGTGGAAGCAAAATCATATAATAAATAGAAGAGGAAAATAAATAAAAAGAAGAATATTGCAAAAAGCAGACATGTATAAATTGTTCTATTTCTAATAGGTAATTAAGTTGTTGTCAGGAGGTTTAGTTATCTCTTGTTGCTAAATGATCATTCTGTTACTACATCTTTTTTTTTCAGACCATTAGGTGACTCAGATACACATTCATACTTAAATTGGTGTGTTCCTATGGGGATGACAATATTAAATGAAAATGAGTTGTCAGTTTGTGTATATAGACATGTCTTCCAGAAATTCCAAACATTATTGCTGATACTACGGCCTTTATGAGGCCTGGTTTTTGCTGCCAGGGCATCTAGAATTACTAGAAGGGAGTGGGGTGAGGGGACTGTACTCACTCCAAAAACTGTCCTGTTGATATCAGTCCATTTTATAGTATACTTGAATCTAGTCAGATTGGCATTTCTATAGTGAACTATAGGAGTTCTGAATCTGGATGACAATGCTTGTAATGCACGTGGCTTTAGCAGGGTAGGGACATGGCTTTCCTCCCAAGATTGCCATCTTTAAATATATGACCCATATATCCATAATTTTTCATAGCTAGGTTTATATCTCTTTCTAGAACAGAATGAGTATGGAGCTGTCTGGGCTTTTAGCTCATTAATTTCTCTTCTAAGTTTTATCATTTTCTTCTTCACCTACCTGCTTTCTGCTCTGTGTGTGTGTTTCTATTTTTTCTTTTTTCTTTTTGTCTAATTTCATCCTTCCTTGAAGTTGAATAGTATTCTATTTACCAGACTTTTTATTACCACACTTTTAATAGCCAATTATCTGTTTGGAGGAACCTAAGTTGATTCCACATTCTATTTATTGTGCAAAGTGATATAATAAATAGTTGGAGTGCATATGTCCTTATATTTTTTTAATAAAGTCTTTTTTAAGCATCATGATAACAAACATAAATGTAGTTCGGTTTCAGTCATAAACAAAATACCCCCCTTCACCAGTGCAATATTCCCACCACCAATGCCCCCTTTCTCTTTTTATAAGCTGTTCCATTAATTTATTTATGTAGGCTCTTTTATCCTTCATGATGAATGCTGGCAAAGTTATAAATTTCCTCTCAATGGCACTTTGCTTTGTATCCAAAGTTATAATAATTCATATCTTCATTCTCATTTGTTTTCAGGTATTTTTGATTTTCACTGCTTTTCTTTCTGACCCACTGATGTTTTAGTAGTGAGCTGTTTAATTTCCAAATGATAAATTATTTTTACGTTTCTATTTGTAATAGCCATGTGTTTTCAGTGTGTCACTCTCCGAAAAAATAATTGATATAACTTTTATTCTCTCTATTTTATGGGGGCATGTTTTGTGGCCCAGTATGTGGTTTATCTTGGAGAATGTCTCATATATATATATATATATATATATTGGAGAGGAATGTGTATTCCGCTTATGGGAGATAAATAGCCCTCTATACTAGAATATCCTTATTGAATTTCATTCTGGTTAACCTATCAAGAGGTGACAAGAGCATTATTGCTATAATGCCTTTATTTAAGATCTTATTTTAAGTATATTACAAATCCTTATTGGCTACATATATGTTTAGGAGTGTGATTTATTCATGAAGTACATATATCTTGATTAAGACATTATCTTCTTTATATCTTAATTGGTGCTTTTTGTCAATTATTATCAAGAAGTTATTGTCATGGGATTTTTTGCCTTCTTTTTGGAGATGTTCTGTGTATTCATGGGGTTTGTTTTACCCTAAAGTAACCACTTTGTTTATTTTAAAGTTAGTTTGAGTCTGTAATGTTCCAGTGCTAGTATTTATCTGTGAAACTGTGTATTCTTCTTTCAAACCTGACTGACAGTTAAATAAAGTATTTTTGGTGAGGATTAATTTCATTGAGTTTTTTTCATCATATTCTAACACTGCCTTTGGGATTAAAAAAACACTGGTAATACATCTGCTATACATCTTAAGGGTGCTCCTTTATATGCTTTCCTATGTTTGATCTTACCACTCTTAGTATTCTAGCTCTATTATTTTTCTTATTGTGACTAGGATGTATCTTGGGGTACTTTCATTTGTGTCTCTTTAACTGGTATTAGGTATGTAGAATTTGGGTGCATGTTCTCTTCAGCTCTGGGAACTTTTTAGCAATGATGTCTTTTACTGTTGTTTCTTCATAGATACCTTCTCTTGCATTTCTTGTACACCAATTATCCTTATGTTGATTTTCTTAAATTTTTCCCAAAATTATCTTGATATCTGTTAAATTATTTTGAGGATTTTTTGATTTTATGTTCATTTATTTTAAGATGCTTCTCCATCTTTTCTGTTGTCTGAAGGTGTTATGCAGTTCATGGAATCTGTCCTCAGCAAATGTTATTATGCTCATGGGCTATTCTTGTGAATTTTTTATTTTGCCTACCAAGTTTTTCAGTTCTACTTTATTTATTTATTTATTTATTTATTTATTTATTTATTTATTTATTTATTTATTGGTTTTGGGGCTACATTCAGTGATTCTCAGGGGTTACTCCTGGCCATGAGTTAAAAAATTGCTCCTCGGGGCCGGGCGGTGGCGCTGGAGGTAAGGTGCCTGCCTTACCGCGCTAGCCTTGGACGGACCGCGGTTCGATCCCCCGTGCCCCATATGGTCCCCCAGGCCAGGGGCGACTTCTGAGCACATAGCCAGGAGTAACCCCTGAGCGTCACTGGGTGTGGCCCAAAAACCAAAAAAAAAAAATTGCTCCTGGTTTGGGGACCATATGGAATGCTGGGGGATCCAACTAGTTTGTCCTAGGCTAGTGTATACAAGGAAAATGCCCTATTGCTTGTGCCACCACTGCCCAACTGCTTGTGTCACCACTCTGGCCCCTCAGTTCTACTTTTATATGCTCCTTTCTTTCCATTGCTTTTTTGTGTTCCTTGAATAGCATCAACATTTCTTCTCTAAAGTACTTATCAGAGAAACTATATAGGTGGCTGAAAATATTTAGATCTTCAAATCTATTATATTCATGCATTAACCATGGTGGGATTCTGGGATTCCGTGTTGTTTTTCTACTACTGTGACCTTTCTTGTATGATTGTGCTTTTTATTTATTGAGGTGTGACTTATTGACTGGAAGCAATATGTGGCAGCTACAGCTTTGGACTTTGAATTTTGGACTTTGGACAGCTTTGCTCCACTGTCCTACTCTTCTCAGAATGCATTGACCTATGGAAAATTGATTCTTCTGAGTCAAAGAGGATCCTATTGCTGGTCTGTTTGTCTGCCTCCATTTCATGGCACTCTTTGACAATTAACCTTTTTAGCAAGACTCAGGGTAGTACATTTATTTTGCACTGTGGCATATACATAAAAACATGTTAAAAAAGAACAGATTAGCAAAATATTACTGTAAACATAAATTTCAACATTATTAGAGTCTATATTGCCAACAACCTACTCAATTATCATTAATCACAGTGCCCACTATCCAGGTCAAATCTAGCCTTTGAGGAATGCCATCACTATAGAGGAAATTTTCATTGTCTGTTGGGAGCCACAGCAGGGATCATCTTATTAGAAATCATGTTGCAGCTGTGCCTGGAACATAGCACAGGGGATTTGAGGTTTGCAGGGAACATGCTGTGCACTTGTCTCCTAACTCAGTAACAACATGTTCTGGTTTTGCTTTTCCTCCTGTATTCTCAGCAGTAGCAATGTGATCAGAACATATGTACTAGCTTGTACTTTTCTGACCTGCTTTTTCAAATATGTATAGCAAGGAAAATAAAAAGCACTAATGCCTTTTTTGTTAAATATATCTATTATACAGAAGCTATGGTTCAATACTAATGGAGTTTTGGGGGTCCTTTAGAGTTCCTGATGTCACATGCTCTAGTGATTTATGGAAGATGTGAATGTTTTTGCTGCACCAAAGGTCTGTCATGTTATACAGCTAGCAGAATTCTGCCATTTTGTACCATAACCTACATTAATTTTCCTGTAACACAGTGCTTGCACTCAATCCATCATGAATCCTTATTGAGTCTACTTCCAAGATATAATACATGCATAGATGCCTCAGTATTTCCCTAACCTCTACTCTGCTTAACCTCATCATGATTTCTTGTCAAGGATGCTAAAAAGTTTTTTACATGATCTTTTACTAGTCTTGCCCTGTTATAATTTGATATTTCAAGTTGTTAATTTCAACTTGAAATTAATTATGTAATATTACATAAGTCCACATTTATGCCTAAAGAAAAATATTGTTGTTGTTGACATGTGAATATCTCTATTTCTGTCTCTCTCTCATATGTTCTATTTTGATTTTTACAAAAAAGACATTTATTCAGCATCATGATTATCTAGCAATCAATAGTATGGGTGCAAAAATAAAATACTACATTGAAACCCTTTGTTGCAATGCTTTCTACTTTCCACAGAACAGAAACTAAAATAATGTTATAAAATTAGTCACAAATTTAATACTCTAGTTTTGTTTGTTTGCCATTACACATGAATGTTGCCTGAAACATGTCTTCTTTATAGCAGCTACACCCTGCCACCACTGTGCATGGTTGAGTTCACAAATCTATTGTAACCTGTAGCTTCCCTATCACTTCTCTGGCTCTTCTCTCCTGCTAAACTTTGTTTGCTGGCAATTCAAACTGAATTCATTGCCATATCTAATGCTGCTGCTGGAATCACCCTAGCCTCCTTACTTCTGTAGTTAGGCTAAGTATTGGCCTCCACCACCATAGGGACCTGAGCTTCAACCTCCAAAGTTTCCTCCCTTCATGGGTTCAAAATTTGAGAATTGATTATTGTAATTGATCATTGTAACTTCCACTACCTCCAAAATTTCTTCCATCATTGCCAAATCCATTATAGCCGTCTGCACTGCTACCATATCCACCACCACTATGGCTCCCACCAAAGGACCTCACTTACTGAAGTTTTTTTTCAAGATTGAATTTATCATTCCCACCAAAAACACCTCTACAACCACCAAAGTTCCAGAACTATTTTGACCTCATTGGCTGGTTGAAGTACTGCCATCTCTTGCCTAGACAGTGTTTTTCTTACTTCACAGTTGTTGACACTTATAGTATGGTATAACTGAATGACAACCTTGTCCACAGAATTATTTGTTTATTCCATTACTTGCTTATTGTTTGCTTTTCTTGGTTAAAACATAAGAAATTATAGGACATATTTACATTGAAGTTCAGTACTTAGAATAATGTTTGTGATATATATTTTAAGAATGATTCCAAATTTTAATATATAAACAGAAAGACTTATTTTATTATGACATGTCAAGTTCAAATAAAAAATGACGTTTATGCCATTAAAAATTCTAAAAACAATTGACAAAAATAATTAAGCTTTATTTCACAATTCATTTTAGAAACTATTGAAATGCAGTTTACTAATTTGTTTACTGACAAATATTGATTCCTCAAATGACTGTGTTAACTGATATGGATTAGAAAAATGTGCATTATACTTTTCTTATCTGGTGAAATTTGGTGTTATCTGATTATTTACAGTCTGAGTGCACTATTACACTTTTGAGTAAAGTAATAGAATAGTAATTGATTTTAATCAACTGAGTCATCAATGTGTTCTATGGACATTTTAGAAACCGATCTTCATAGTAAAGAGATAAAAATACAAAAGATTGTCAACTAAGAGTCTAAATTTGTGTGTTTTTGTTGTTATAATAGGGACATTTATTGATTATATTTTAAGACATTTTATTGGAGAACCATTGCAACATAACCAGTCTCCTAGCTTCAGGCAGTCAAGATTGGAAGCAGGAAGAATTAGGCATTTTATTGGGGTGGGGGGCAGGGGGGGAATAGAAGGAAATGATAGGGTAGCTGGGACTTGGAGTATTCAGGGAAGGTGGAAAACCTCTTTTAATGTCCTTGGTTATGGGAATGGTGAATCCTCTATATTCAACTTTTTTTTGTGGATGCAAATTTTTTAAATAATATTTTTATTTAAACACCTTGGTTACAAACATGATTGTGGTTGTGTTTCAGTCATATAAGAGGACACCCCCCATCACCAGTGCAAAATCCCCACCACCAATCTTAAGTCATGTGAAATGTTAAGAGAAAAGGGTTAGAGAGAAAAAAGATATTTAGGACAGATTGAGTTTATGTATCACTGTTGCATATCCTGGGTCTATATTCAGGGACATTTTTCTGGAATCACACTCCTACTCTCACCCCATTTCTGCTAGCCCCTGCATTGTTAGATTATCATTATATTTAATAAGATTAATAGCAACAGGTCAAAAATTCTTACATTCATTTCATAAATATGAACTCCTTAATTTTCACCTTCCTTCAACATTCACATGATCATGAGTCAGGGAACACTTGCTCTGAACATTGGGCTCTTTAGTCAGCATTTTATATTGATATTCAGTAAAGAGAAAAATGTAGGAATGGCTAACACTTTCACAAACCAATCACAGTGAAAACAAAATGACAAAAATATAGGAATGGCTAACACTTTCACAAACCAATCACAGTGAAAACAAAATAACAATCTGCCATATCTGCAATTTCTTCTCAATCCTTCTTATGGCTATTTCATATATTAGGAAGTAAGGGAATAAAATAATGTATAAAATATCATAAAACCCTTTTATCAATGCCATTGTTGTAGACAAGTATAAGGTTAATTTTCTTACAGGTTTAAGTTAATAACTACTTGATAAAGAAAAATTATGGGAACTATCTGTTTTCTTCCACTTAGGTAAGCAAGCGCAGAGGCTCATCATTTAACATTTTGTATTTGGGTGCTGCTCTCAGTATAAAGGAAATAGAAATGGCCACAAATTTATGTGATGACATAAATAGAGATGGCTTTTTAAGATTTGATGAGCACAAAACCTTCAGCTTTTGACCAAAGTAATTTTAATAAAATATTAACTAATAATTCTTTACTAAAGTAAGTAAAAATGCAATAGTACTCATTCTATGAGAATATTATTCCTAAAAAATGGTGTCTAGGATGCAAAAACCACTCACAGAATGGGAGAAACTATTCACCCAATATCAATCAGATAAGGGCTAATATCAAAGATATATAAGGTACTTACAGAATATTACAAGAAAAAGAAAAACTAACCCCATAAAAATGGGGAGAAAAAAATGAACAGATAATTTCTCAAAGAAGAAATACAAATGGCCAAAAGGCACGTGAATAAAAAATCTACATCACTATCATCAGGGCGATGGAAATCAAAACAACAAGGTACCATCCCATACCACAGAGACTGGCACACATCAAAAGAACAAGAACATCCCTGCTGGCAGGGATGTGGAAAGAAAGAAACTCTCATTCACTGCTGGTGGGAATGCTGTCTACCCCATCCTTTATGGAATACAATTTGGAAGGTCCTCACAAAACTGGAAATTTAGCTCCCCTATAATCCAGCTCTACCATTCCTAAGGATATACCTTAGGAACACAAAATTATAATATAAAAATGCCCTTCTCACACCTATATTCATTGTAGCACTATTTAAAATAACCAAAATCTGGAAACAACAAAGATGCCCTTCAAAAGAAGAACAACTAAAGAATCTGTAGTACATATACACAATGGAACATTATGCAGCTGCCAAAAGAGATGAAGTCATGAAATTGTCCTATGTTGGATGTACATGGAATCTATTATGCTGAGTGAAATTATTCAGAGGGAGAGAAATAGACACAGAATAGTTTCACTCATCTGTGGGTTTTAAGTAGAATAGAAGACATTATTGTAATAATGCCCAGAGAAAATAGAAATGAGGGATGGAAAGAGACCAGCTCAAAATATGACGCTCATTACAAAGAGTGGTGAGTGCAGTTAGAGAAATAACTACATGACAACTATCATAACAATGTCAATGAGTTAGAGAAGTATGCCTGTTTTAAATACAGGCAGGAGGGGGGGCGGAAGAGAGGAGGGTGCTGGAGGTCATTGGTTATGTGAATGTTGCACTGATAAAAGGGAGTTTGAAGGGGGATATGACAATCCAACTACAATCATGTCTGTAATCAAGGTGCTTAAATAAAGATAATATAAAAGAAGAATATTCTTTCTACAAATTGTTTAGCATAGGCTTGCAAATTATTAGAAAAGTTATACATATAAAGATTCTATTTATTTTCATATTATTCTTTTTATTTATTTTTATATATAATATATTTTTTTGTTTTGTTTTGTTTTTTTGGGCCACACCCGGTGACGCTCAGGGGTTACTCCTGGCTATTCGCTCAGAAGTCGGTCCTGGCAGGCACGGGGGACCATATGGGGAACCGGGGGATTGAACTGCGGTCCGTCCTAGGTTAGCGCAGGCACCTTACCTCCAGCGCCACCGCCCGGCCCCGTATATAATATTTTATACACCTTAAAGTCATTTTTTTTCACAAATTTCTGTTTTTCACAAATATAAAATTATTTTCATATGAACTCTATGTACTACTGTTTTAAAGTCTCTATTAATAGAAAATCAAATCAATAATGTAAATAAAGTAAAAGCACAATAGAGAGATGACCTAGTAAATGTAGTCTTTCTGATATACCAGGCTACTGTGATTTTATGTAAGCAGGCATTCTTATATTATTTGCACATAAATATGAATGAATAAACATATGCATGTGAATTCTCTATAAATACACATATATTTCTAATGCTATATCAATGGTTGCACTTTGTTATAAGGTGATAATAAATGACAGTTGTATTAAGAAATTCTCCATTCCAGCCCTTGAGAACAACTGATTGTAGGTCTGACCTTTTGAGATTCTGTATATTTCCCACTTAATCAGTACTGGAATGAGCTTCTGCTAAGTGGAATCTATAGAATTCCTATGGGAAAAGTGAAGCCATTTAAAAAATAATGAGTCTCCATCCTACTCCCTCTAATTTTTTTCCATTTTGAGATCTATTAGACCATTAATAACAGTCTACAAATAGGCTACACAAAAGTATATCATAGCTTATAGAGGGAAACAGTAGGCTGGAAAGGATTTGGGCTATCAGAATGAGAATAACACTTTACAATGGTGTAAAAAAATGGTTTACTTGCCCTTTCTGCTGATGGCAACAAAAGAAAAATGTGTTTGGTTGCAAAGAAGTCCTGTGGGGCTTTTAAGCTCCACTATCTCAGATTTTGACAGTATAATTGGTTCCCTGTTGCCTGGGCAATCATAGCGAATTGGAACCATCTCCATTTTGTCTTGTTAGAGTAACACACTTGATAGTTTAGATATAATCCCACAAATACACGTTTGGTCACCAGTCCATTTCTCAATACCCACAACACGTGTATGTGCTACATGCTCCAAAAATCTATCCTGTAATACCCCTAATTTCTTTCCCCATCCTTCTGTGAAACAGAATAGCATAATAGATGTAATTAGACCTTCAGTAATAATAGAACTGAATGGAACAAGCAATGAGATTCCTTCTAGGGAAGCAATCAGCACATTAGGTCCCCAGGACTGAAACCACTTTTAACAAGGTTTGGGGCTTAGGGAATTTAGTCTAGGCTTCTATTGGTTTCCCAAGAGGAACTCTACCATGAATGCAAATCTTCCTTTACCATTTCTACAAAAAAGAGGAAAAATTCATGCTTCTATATTGCACATATAATAAAACAAATGAGAACTAATTTTTTATTAGCAGTAAATCAAATGTTCACAAGTGCTGTGAAGTATAAATATATGTTTCATCAGTACTTTAAAGCTCTTGCCTATGTTTAGATACAAAGTGTTGAAAGAAGATAATACTGAATATTATTTAAAAAACTGCTTTTATATTATTTGACTCTTCTGAAAGCAAATAAGTAATGGCCAGATTATCTTGTAATAAGCATTCAAACAGTTTCAGTGATTATGGATCTATTTGCAAACTAAACATTTGGTGTCATTTAAAGTTATTCTAATCTGTTGTGCACTAAATTCTTATGAATAAAAGTTTACATTTTATTTATAGCATATATTATTGTAAAACCTCCAATGACAGATATAAGGTATTTCATGAACAGCAATAAAGCTTTTTAAAAACATTTAATATAAGGTAAATGTTGGAAAATACATATTAAATAATGAAATGAATATCAATTATAGTATATAAGTCTAATTAATAAGTAGCAGTTATTAGAATAGTTAATAAGTTAGCAGTTATTAGAAGAAAATGGATCAATTTTGTAAAATAAGTGATACAATAATGAAACAATCAATTACAATTATATCATCATTTATCAGAGATGACCAGGATAGGCAAATATATAAGGAAAGAAAATAGGTTCCAATAATCTGGAGCTGTGGTCCTCAAACTATGGCCCATAGACCACATATTGCATTTGTTCCATTTTGTTTCTTCATTTTAATATATGATATATGCAGTGTGCATAGGAATTTGTTCATAGTTTTTGTTTTTACTAAAGTCCAACCCTCCAATGGTTTGTAGGACAGTGAACTGGCCCCCTGTTTAAAAAGATCGAGGACCACTAATCTAGAGGTTATAAGGAACTTAGGGTTGTGTTTAAAACTTTGTGAATGTGTGTGTAAAAATGTTTTAAATTTTATGAAGAGATATAAATTCTAAATTTTTATAAAGAACACATCATTAGCTGTTTGATTTGGGGAGAAAATTGTGGCATTGAAATATAGCTCGAAAAAATTGTTATCAAAAAAGTTAACTAAACAGTATTGCTCTTAAAGTCAGAACTTACTATTACAATTAAAATTATAATCCCCTTTCCAGCTATTTCTATACACAATATTTTTCTTTTTTTATACATAATTCTTTTTATCCAGTGTACTCATCCATATTTATCTGTGTGCCTATATTTTCATTAATGACATGAATTTAACTGAGACATTATTAGACATGATTATGATAATTTTTCAGTAATATGTATTGAGAGATTATTACTCAATTTCTTATTCTGTTAATAATGCCAAGAAAATGGAATAGTTATGTCTGACTACTAAAAGAAAATGATCAATTGGAGATATAGGAATAAAACATGAAATATGTCCAATATAACTTAAAACAGATTTTAATTTAGCCTGGAGAATTCAAAATGTTACTGTATGGCTTAATATCTAAACCAAACAAAATTCTAAAGAATAAAACATAACCTGTGCTATAAAATG
>PVKC010000803.1:48326-58918 GCA_004027635.1 Crocidura indochinensis
AAATTAAGACAATACAAAAAAAATTGCCTTTCATGCAAAAGGTCATCGGTTAGAATCCCGGTGCCCCATATCGTCCCCCGTGCCTGCCAGGAGCAATTTCTGAGCAGGAGTAACCCCTGAGCACTGCCAGGTGTGAACCAAAAACCAAAAAAAAAAAAATTAAGACAATACAGAGTATTGCACACATTCCAATGAGAGGTTCATTATAACTTGCTTCAAAAGAAAAAAAAGAAAATAATTGAAAGACCATCTATGCCTAAATGAGTAAAATAACTATAAAGCATGGAGAGAGATAAAAATTAAGTGAAGAATTTTAAGATTAGTAACATAGCACATAATTTAAGAGTCTACTATGTCAATATTTAGATAAGTGACTGGAGGACCTCAGAAGAGGCCAAGTGAGGTGAGAATGTAGGTTACTTAAATACCCAGGAAGAGATAATGATCTCTACTAGAAAGTGGTCATAGATATTTAAAACAATTATATGACAATATTTTTAAAATGTAATCTTTAGACTGATAAAATAATAAGAGAGAGGTATAATGGACAATCTCAATTCTGATTTATACTTGTTCTGTTTCTCTTTCTCTCTATATATCAATAGTTGACCAGAAACCTAATCTAACTTTATTCACATAATGACAAGTGTAGTGACATAGCTACATTTCTGATCCTTAAACTGTCTTTAAAAAATCAAAACTTCACATATAGGGCCAAAGCAATGACACAGTGGTAGGGCATTTGCCTTGCATATGGCTTACCTAGGACAGAAAGTGGTTTGATCCCCTGGCCTCCCATATGGACCCTAAGCTGTGAGTGATTTTTGAGTGTATAGCCAGGAGTAACCTTTGAGCATCACTGGGTATGTCTCAAAAATAAAAAAAAAATCACATATTTTAGAATATGTCATATTTAAAGAATAATTATGTAACACAATATTTTGTTTTCCCAAATTATTCTATTTATAAGAATAGAATTAGTTATATTTATAACAATACATGCATTAATACAGTATTTCAGATTGTTAAGTACAATACTCACTTTGTACAGCTCTACTGTTTTCTACAAATGGATAATACCACACAGCCATCAAAATAGTTTACATAGATTATTTTCCATATAGATAGCATGGAGGTAAAGTGTTTGCCTTTCATGCAGAATGTCATCGGTTAGAATCCCGGTGTCCCATATGGCCCCCCGTGCCTGCCAGGAGCAATCTGAGCATGGAGCCAGGAGTAATCCCTGAGCACTGCGGGTGTGACCCCCCCAAAAAAAACACAAAAAAAAATCCTCTAAGCTATAATTTGATCAATTAATATTTTTACCTATCCTTTCACTAGTAGCATGTTATATTGAGATGTAGGTATAAAATATTCTAAAGGTAGACATTTTCAGTTCTCTGACATTGTTAGTTTTGGAATAGGTACCATTAAATCCTATAAATTTACTTATAAACTTTAAAAGTAAATATATTAATATCCATGTAAAATCTTGGGAAATTTTTCTTGGAATTGAATTGAGCAATAGATCAGGTTGTGAAGAAGTGGCATTTTAATAATATTAAATTGAGGGCTGGTGATATAGTATAATATGCTTGCCTTGCATGAAACTTAAGCAGGTTTGCTTTTCAGAACCTTGATAGCTTTTTACTCCAGATCTAACCCATAAAGACTGCAAGGAGACAAGTCAGTAATGCAAAAAGTGAGGAGATTTTAACCAGCATGCTGGGACCACACCTCTCCCAAACGGTGAATACTTAGATGGGACTTGCAAGCTATTTTATAAGGTTACTAATATTTCAAGCTAAGGGCAAAATTACAGATTCTTAGTACATGTGTGTCAGTCAGGATTAAATTGGTTGGCTGAAGTAGTAGAGGAGAAGCTTGGATACACACCTGGCCCATGATCTTGGCATGCAGTTACATAAGGTTTATCAACTGCAACTACCCGGTTGTTGCTAGTTTATATAACTGTCCTGGTACATGCCCTCAAAGTTCCTGAAAATGGCTGTTCCTGCCTATTAACTTCTACATATCTGAGACCTGCCATGTCAGTCCTTATGTCAAAACCAATACACAGTTACAGAAGCGAAACAAGTGCAGTTGGTTCTAAACTTACATTCACTTCTAACAACCTCAAGTGGTCCCCTGTGTTCTTCCTCCCCCAAAGCATGATCCCTGGACACAGAGCCATAAGTAAGTCTTGATCTATTCTAGGTGTGGTTCAATAAAAGAAAATACATTTGTATATAGATATGTGTGAAAGATGTAAATGATGTAGGCTGGTGCTGTTAGATCCTGAGCAAGTTCACAATCTCTGGCTGGCATAGGGCGGTGTGGAAAGTAGAGATCAGAGGAGTACGGAGAGAGGTCTTCTGGAGTTACTGTAGTGAGATGACTCACTTTATTATGACAAAGAAGGAGCTACAATTAATCGGATTTACCTGCATGGGAAGCTCGAACAAAGAGAATGGGGAACCTTAACTGGTCATGTATTCATGCAGCATGTAAAGTGTGCAGACGTGACCAATGTGCCTAGAGGGAACGGGACATATGTGACAGGGGAAAGCAAAAGAAGTGTATTCCATTGTGACATGACAGATGTTTGCTCTAACAGGCACTCATATCACTCTCCCCCAATGAAGGAGGGGCTGCCTAGGCATTCAGCTCCGCTTCTCAGGGGCTTCCTTCAGTGGTCTTTGAGGTCAGTTCTGCTAGAGTTGCAGTCTCAATGAAGTCCAAACCAGTCTCAAGGGCCCCATACACATATATATGTGTATATGTGTGTGTCAATGATCCTTATATATTAATAGATTATCTTTCTATTATATTTTTTAATTTTCTGCTATCTTAATTAAAGATTTATCATTTTTATAGATTATATGGGGCTTATACCTATTTCATTATATTTGTAACATTATAAAAAGATCTTTTTTTAAAATTTCAAAATGTTATTCTTCATGAATGTACAATTAACTTCAGATTTTAATATTTTTGTCATATACACCTACAATTAAATATTAGTTCCTAATGCTTTAATTATTAATTTATTTTAATTTTTACATATTAAATAAATCATACATACAAAAATAGCATTTTATTACCTTTATGAATCTTTGTTTCTTATCTAATTAGATTTGCTAAGATTACTATTAGGGAACAAATGTTTTATCAGCCATTCTGGGTAAATTTTTATGCCTTCACCAGTAAATATGTTAATTGTAGCATTTTTATTCCTAGGTTCTTTATAAAGATTTTATCTCCATGTGAGATCTTCTGCATTACATAGATTTTAAATTTGTCAAATAATTTTTCTGCTTCTATTATATATAGTTATATAATATTTTTCTTATTAATGTTATGATTAAATCACTAATTTTTAAAAGTTATGGTATATTAACCACACTTCTAATACATCACATTTCATATCAGCACATATAATTTTAAATGTATTTGTGAATGACTGAATGTGGTGATAAATTTTGCAACTATTTTCTATATTTCAATATCTTTTTTGGCTTTAAAATTACTTTTAAGGGCTGAAGCGGTGGTGCAGTGGTAGGGAGTTTACCCTGCATGTGGCTGACCTAGGATGGGCCATGGTTTGCTCTCCAGCATCCAATATGGTCCCTGAAGTCAGGAGTGATTTCTGAGTGCATAGCCAGGAGTAACCCCTAAGAGTCACTGGGTGTGGCTCCTCCCAAAAAAGTTACTTTTAAACTCATAAATGTAGAGTGCAGATAAATATAGGAAGTCCAAGTGTGTGTGTGTGTGTGTGTGTGTGTGTGTGTGTGTGTGTGTGTGTGTGTGTATGTATTCTTTTTTTCTAGTTTCTACATTGTATAGACAAGCTGTTTGATTCTTTCTTAGTTTCCCAGGATTCTGTTATAAACAAAAAGATAGGGCAGATAATATTATTATATCACATAATCTAGCACTCATTATTAGAAAAATGAGCTCTGGGGTATTTCCTTATCTTAAACTAGTTCTGCAAAATAGGAGTATCTCTCCAAATGTAATATTCCACATTTACTTATTACCATATAAAGATTCTTCTTTAAGCACTTTTATGTTTATCTTCTATATAACTGTTTCTACTTACATCAAAATTTTTAGATAATTCTCTTCTTATCAATGAGTTTAACAAGTAGTCTGACTTGCATATTTCATTAAGATCCATTCATCTATAATTGACTTGTTATATATTGCTAGAAAAAAATAAAAATGCAAGAGTCAAAGATATAAAAAGATGACAATAGATTACTAAAGAGAAATAATGTTCCTTTGATGTCATTTTTATCTTTACCTTATCACTACATAATTTTATAAAGCTAGAATATTTTTGTCCTTATTGCCACATGCTGTCAGCTGAATAAAATATTTATGTCAAGTAATAGAAAATACAAAATATTAAATATATAATATAAATAAGAATTGTTTTTGCTTCTAAGAATAAAACAGTGGTGGCAACTTATATATGAAAGAAAAGCAGCAATGAATATCACTAAATTTCTTCGGTGTGGTTATCAAAGATTGGTGGAGGATTTTACAATGCACACAAAAGCCTTATAATATGAACATAACTTTTATTCAAATATTTTAAACTGTAGATCACAAAAGTAAAACCAGTTCCAGAAATCATAAATACATCACAACTCATAAATCGTGCACCGCAATAAAAAATAACAGGTAGGAAGAAAAGACAAACTAAAAATACCTAAGCAAATCTTTTGTAATAATAGATGATTAATATTAACATCTCAATTTAAATCACAAAACATTTAATAATGACTTTTTTATGCCTATTGTGTACATTGTCATTATATTATATTTGGTTATTGTTAGCTGTAGCCTAGAAAGATTCAATCACAGCCAATTGTTATAGCTTCTAAAATGTGAAGAGGTGAATGGCATAAGAAGACACAAATCATCTTAGTGCTTTTCACTGAGAGCTTTACCCGTAGAAGTGACTATCAAGAGATTCAGGAAGCCCAGACAAATAGAACTAGGACAATAATCTCCCATTGTATAATCTATTATTTATTCATTTTAATAATAATTCTTCCTATTTCTAATTTTTAAATAATATCTTAGAACTGTTTAGGTTAAAGTTGCTTTAATCACACATTTTGGCTGATGATTTAGTTCTGTAACATTGATTTTCTATTAAAGTTTTCTGACTGGGAACATTAACAAAGGTAAAATAGTTCATGTGACATTTTAAGAAAATAGAACGTCTTTTTAAATAAACTTAAGGAAATGTATTACTATTCTAAACATATCTGTATTGCATAATTATTTAGAAAATATTATATAAAATGCTCAAATAACCAAGATAACATGCATTTCATTACAAAATATGTTATGTAGCAACATTTTATATATAATGTGAAATACATTTTAAATCATATTATGTATATTCATGTAACTGCCTAGATATTTTAGACAATAGCTTGTAACAACTATCAAATTAATTTCAGAACTCTTCAGTTAATGGGAAAACTGCTGGACTGTAATTTTATCTTATTGTCATCACATACTATTTAGATATTTCAACATTATGATTTTAGTCAACTTGGTTATCACAATAATTTCCTTTCCATCTTCATAAGAACTGTTTATTTTACTTAATTTTGTAGTCATACCTGATATTGCTCAGGGATTATTCCTATCTTTATTCTTTGGGATCAATCACCAACAGTGAGGCTCTGGAACCATATAGAGATTTGGGGATTAAACCCAGGTTAACTAAATGCCAGTCAAATGCTTTTTTGCTTGCTGAACTCTCTTCAGCCTCTACTGAAGAACTATCTTACAATATTAGAATCATTTTCTTCTTTAGGGGTAGTGTAGGTCTGTTTGGGTCACAGTTGGTAGTATTAGGAGCTATTTTACTTGGTCCTTAGAACTGACCTCTGGCACTGTTAGGGGATAAAATACAGTATTGAGATTCAAATCAGGTTCTCCATATGCAAGACAAGCACCTTACTTTCTGTACTGGTTCTCTGGTCTTAGAGATATTTTCTGTTTTTGTTTTGTTTTGTTCTTTGAAATGGTATTCAGAAGCCTGGAAAGTCAAGCAGGTATGTAATTTAATGATATCCAGCAGTACTCAGGCAGACTTCATGTATTCACTCAATGATACTAGGGTTCCAAGTGGGACTGCCAGTCAAAACAGACTTGACCACATGTAAGGTAAGTGCATGCAATATCTGTACTATCTCTCTGGAAACAGTTTTTATTAGTTATAGTAATTTTTTTAGTTATAGTAATTTTAAAGTATAGTCAGATGATACAGGAAATTATATAAATAATTACACTCATCTTATTTTTATATTGTTGTGCCATTTGCCATACAGATTTTTGTCCTTAAACTACCAATCAGATGTTAAATAAGAATTATATTAAGTTGGGGCCGGTAAGGTAGTGCTAGATGTAAGGAGTCTGCCTTGCAAGCGCTAGCCAAGGAAGGACTGCGGTTTGATCCCCTGGGGTCCCATATGGTCCCCCAAGCCAGGGGCAATTTCTGAGCACTTAGCCAGGAGGAACCCCTGAGCACCAAACGGGTGAGGCCGGAAAAAAAAAAGAAAAATAATTTAAAAAAAAGAATTATATAAACTTGAGTTGGGTTATATGCATCAGAATCTTTTGGAATTAGTGTATTTCTTCCTTTCTTTCTTCATTTCTTCCTTCTTTCTTTTCTTTCATTTCTTCCTTCCTTTCTTTCTTCTTTCTTTTTTCTTCTATCTCTCTCTTTCTCTCTTTCTTTCTTTCCTTCTTTCTTTTTCTTTCTTTCTCTTTTCTTTTCTTTTCCTTTCTTTTTAGCTTAATATAGTCCCATTTGTTTATCTCTGCTTCCATTTGTTTGGAGAGTGCTATTTTCTCCTTGAAGATGCCTTTAGTCTCAATGTTATAGAGTGTTTTACCTACCTGTTGTTATATATACCTTATGGTTTCATAAGGACTGAATTCAAGGTCTTTAATACATTTGGATTTGATCTTTGTGCATAGTGTTAGAAGGGGGTCTGAGTTCTTTTTTGTAAGTGTTAACACTTGTTGAGGTAGTTTCCATTTTGGATTTCTTGTCTCTTTATCATAGATTAGTTGATTGTATGTTTGGGAAACATCCTTTAAAGTACTTAAGTCTATTTGCCTTATCTGAAGATCTGTCTATTCCAATACCATGTTGTTTTGATAACTATTGCTTTGTAATACAGTTGTGGATTTTTCTACATGTTGTGGTGTTAGTCATTGGCTACAGGATTCGCTCAGCCAAGAAGCAAAGCAGAGTGGCTGTGCTCCTCTGGTTCATCTTTTGTGGAGGGACGGCTCACCTCTAAAAAAGATGAGCCCTCAGGGAAGATTGGTTAAGAGGATCAAAATCCCAGGCCACAGGACATCATGGAGAAGGCCCAAGATGTCCAAAACGCTTCTGGTCACACGACAGAAATCAGAAAATAAATCATTTTAAATAATCAGTATTTGGGGCAGAATTGGTCACACCAGGCTGCAGCTGCTCAGGTATTACTCCTGGCTTTGCTCTCAGAAATTGCTTTTGTCAGGCTGGGGAACCATATAGGATGCTGGGAATTGAACCAGGGTCTGTCTGGGTTTGGCAACCCTACTGCTTGCTGTACTATAGCTCTGGCACCTTAATTAGTCAATATTTTAAAAGACACAAGAGTTTAAAATATTTTGATGATTACAAAATTAAAAAATAATCAATTTTTATCATACAGGCAATTTAATTCTCAAAGGGAATTTTGTAGCATTGGATGTATATAATAGAAAGAGAACAGGTCTCAATGAATAACCTAAGCTCATTTTGATCCTTAAGACACAAAAACAAGAGAAGCAACATGAAAAATTTGCTAGATAAAGTGAGATCTGTGAGATTTCTGTGAGATCATTCAAGGTCTCCCTAAATTAGAACACACTAAAAAGCAAACATAATCCCACAATCTCACATAAAATTCCCAGAGGAAGAATATGGGGGTAAACTGTGAAAAACCCAAGAGCAATCTCAATAGTGTAATGAGACTCTTTAGAAGGAAACAGAGTTTTTGCTCAACTACAGAGAAACAGAAGAAAAGCACTGGAAAGACAGATCACAGTGCTGTGAAAAAGGGAAGTAGTTAACTAAAAATCTAGTATCAAGTTTTCTAAATCTCTGTCCTTACAAAATCATATTAGAATCCTGGACCTAGACTTATTTAACTTACCTAACTATGATAATGCAATGGGTGCACCTCTGTGGCCCCAAATTTGAAAGAAGCACTCAATTATTCCTAGATTGGAGTAATAATATAATGAAGAGACCATTGAATGATCTAAATGTAAACAGATCTCCCATCACTGTAATTTGACTGAGAAAATAATGAGAATCCATTGTCAGAAAACTTTCCTCAATGACTAAGGAAATATAGTTCTCTTTTTTCCATGAATGCTCTACTTCAATAATTTTTACAAAAAGTTCTTGTGAAAGATGTGGTACTGTGAACACAGAAGACAATACAGAGGACACAGAAAACAGGACAATACAGTGAACACAGAGAACATTAGTCTCATCAATGGCCAAAAGACATGCAAACCAAACCCCACAGACTGTTAGTGGAATTAATTTGAAACACAGATTACACAAAAAAACAGATAGCCACAAGTGCCTGCGAAAACACAAGACACTTACCACTGTCCTTAAAATACACCAGATTATTAAAAATATAGGAACCCACCTACCTTAATTAATGAGCACAAAATCATAACTATCCCAAGGAACAGAAGAATTCTCTAAGCTCTTAGGTGAAGATTTCAAGTAACAATTGTATGAATGTTAACCTGATTGAGGCGTCTCTAAAAGAGCCCTTCTCTTCTTGAAAGAGAAAGTATAAAGATGAATATGAGAAAGCATGATGAAGCATGAGAAAACTGCAATCAGAAGTCACTAAACTAAACATGTTAAGTGAACTAACACATCAGATGGGTTCAGCAGCAGAATGATAGAAGCCAAGTAATCACTTTCTGTGCTTAAGAATAAGCTAAGTAAACAATTTTTCTTTTAAAATTTCAATATTTTTTCTACATTTATAGCTAGACTGAAAAGAAAATAATAGAAAAAGCACAAATTACACTTAAAAATAATGTAGGCATCATTAAATACCTAAAGACATTTAAAAAAGAAAGGTATATTGTGATCAACTGATAAATTCACCAACATAGCAAAACACAGATGAAACAAGTAATAGTTTCAAAAGGCGAGGCAACCAAATATTCAAAGAGAAATTCACACAGTACCCAATACTTTACATTATTGGCAGGATAAGGATTTTAGTTACAGATGAATGCCCAGTAATAAGGAACTATTTATTCAAAGTATTTTACTATTTTCCATTACTGTTTGAATCTTCTTTTCAAAATAAATATGACTAGGGACCAGAAGGATTTTTAAGAAGAGTAGTTCATACTGTGGTCAGATCCATAGAATCTAGTCTTTTCTCAAAAGAGATAAAACAAGCCATGAAAAATCATGGGTACACCAACGATGTAGCAGAAAGTTGGCAATCTCAGGAAGAAGAGGTGAGCCAAACCAAAGCCACAGTTACTGTATCCATCACACAGAATCATTATATTGTCTATGGCCCTGCCTCACCATTTTCTGAAGATTCTCTTTGGGGTCAGTAATCTGGTTAGATTTTAGGTATGCTGGTGTTTGGGCTAACAACACCAGGTTTTGTTTTGTTTTGTTTTGCAGCAAATGTAGGCACCTTCACCCTATCTTTCTTTTTCCAGGTGGCCTGGCAGCTGAGAAAGCTGTAGTGTCAGTAATAATGTTTTGATTCTCTGGACAACTTAATTTGTTTGTTTCTGTGTTTCCCAATAGGAACACAGAATGGACAGCTAATAATAGCTTACTAAACCCTCTGCCACTGTATTAATGACTTCACTAGACATACAACAATTTTCACGAACGTCCTTGTTACTCTTCTTGTTACTGAACTTTTTATACTGTCCTTTTTATTTCTTTATTTAAATTTTATTTATCTTCCTTTTTCTTTATTTTTTCTTTCTAATTTTTTTTAAATAACTTTGCTCTCACTTATCTGGGAACAATCGTATCATGGTCAACTATGTGAAGCATTTATTTATTTATTTATTTATTTTTGATTTTTTGGGCCACACCCGGTGACGCTCAGGGGTTACTCTTAGATATTCACTCAGAAGTCGCTTCTGGCAGGCACGGGGGACCATATGGGGAACCAGGGGATCGAACCGCGGTCCGTCCTAGGTTAGCGCAGGCAAGGCAGGCACCTAACCTCCAACGCCACCACCCGGCCCCCCGCATTTTCTTTAAATAAACTATTTTATAAAATATTTTTTTTCTTTTGGCTTTTGGGTTACTCCTGGAGGTTGCTCAGGGGTTACTTCTGGCTCTGCTCTCAGAAATAACTCCTGGAAGGTATGGGAAACCATATGGGATCAGTGTTCGAACCACCAACCATCCTGCATTAGCTGCATGCAAGGCAAATACCCTACTGCTGTGCTATCTCTCCAGCTCCCTAAAATCTTTTTTAAAAAGGTTAAGGAGTTGCCTTGCA
>PVKC010000804.1:0-58630 GCA_004027635.1 Crocidura indochinensis
ACACACACACACACACACACACACACACACCATTGGGAAGTGGAGCAAAAGAATGAAAAGGTCAATCTTGAGTCAATCCTGCCCAGGTAGACTTTTGGCATGTGAACAAGAAGATAAGTACGGAAACAATTTTGTTTTAGGTGAAAATAAGTTGTAAACAAAAAGGCAGATTTTTGCTTTGGGTAAATCCAAGTTGTAAACAACAACAGGAAAGATCTTTGTTTTGAGTGAGACCAAATTCCTCCTCATCCTTTTCCTTGTCCTTGTCCTCGTCCTCCTCCATCTCCTCCTCCTCCTCCTTGATGTGATTATGGGACCTCTTCAACTACATCCTACAATGCTTGTGGGACAAAATGGTGTTAAGTATTCAGCCAGGGCTGCTACATCCATGAGTGCATCTTAACCTCTGAATTAATTGTCTCACTGGTTGGGAGATACTATTTTTTTCTTGAATAGAAAGTGATATACTGAGAGTTTCTAAACTTGCAAAATGAAAATAGTCATAATGTGCAGAATATGGAGTTGTTAGATTAGAGAACTATGCCTTACATACACATCTACACACAGATATACATTCACAGAGTCACACAAAGGAAAACCAAACCATCCAAATTATTTTTTCTAATTTATATTTAAAATAAATTATTTAACTGAATTATCATGAGGTAGTTACAAAGTTGTTAATGATGCTTCAGTTATACAATGTCCAATACCCTTCACCAGTATACATTTCCTGCCACCAATGTCCCTAAAGTTTCCCCCCATCCTTTTCCCTGTTTGTCTCAGTGGACAGATATTTTCTTCTTTCTTTCTCTTTCTTTTTCTTTCTTTTTTTTTTTAGAAACTGAAAACCTTCCAAACAAATATTTGATAATTTAAGGTACTTATTTTTAGGGAGGATCCCATATAAAATCAATATTTTCATAATATTTTACTGATTTTCAGACTATCAAAATACAGTATCTTTATATGTTAAATTATGATAAATCAAAAGGTAGTTTCCTCCTTGTTGACTATTTCTAGCTAATTTTTGTTTCTTTTTTAATATCATGAAATATAAGGAAATGCTTATTTTTACATGTACTGTAATTAGTGTTATTCTGACAGCTATGAAATTTTATTTCTTTAAAAAAATGCCGATAGCAGACATTTGGGAATAGCAGATAAAAGCTAATTACATAAAATCCACACATTGGAATTATTATTTATGAGGCAATTTCTTAATGTTTGGTTGGTATTCTCTTTACATAACAAAAAATGAGAAGCTCAATTTTAATCTGAAGATAGAAAAGTATTCTCCCAAACTGGTATATTGTCATGCTCTCACTGAGTTAGTCATGACAACCATGTTCATGGACTTGATCAGACATGTGCTAACCCTGTGCTTACTGACAACACAACCATGTCTGGACTGGTATTCTTCTTCTATGAAAATGCTAAGAAAGCATCTTTTTCTTCAGCTCTGTGATGGAATCTTTTACACTAGTCACTCATCTTCTTCCTCAAATTCTTAGCTATTCTAATATTTCAATAAAAAATTATTTTCTGACTTTATATACTTATTTAATATTCTAAACAGTCTAGAGATACCTTCCTAGGGAATTGGAAATGTATGTTTAAGAAACACTTCATGCTTTCAAAAAGCTTATTTTCTCTATGAGCCAGAAATAATACAACAGGCTGGGTACTTGCCTTGTACAGGCCTGCCCTAGGTTTTACCCTTAGTATTACAGACTCACCAGAAGTGATTCCTTAGCATAGAGTAGTAATAAAAACTCTGCATATCAAGGTGTGATCCCAAAAGAAAATAAAAGTGATTATTGTCTGTAGGGAAAGAGAGATATTTAACAAATCTGTAACAAAGTGTCCCCTGGGACCAAAATAAGTTCAAATAGGACAAAGGACAAAATTGTGGCTAAGAGATGACTGTTAAAATTATCAGCCAAAATGATAGTACAGAATGCCTAGAGTGTAGCCAACCTTGGTTCCATCCTTGGCATCCCATATGTTTGCGTCAATCTGCCAGGAAGGATTCCTGAGTGAAGAACCAGGAACCACTCCTAATCACAGGTAGGGTTTGGCCTCAAAACAAAAGCAAAACCAAAAACCAATAATAAAAAAAAATTAGCAGGTCTCTCTTAGTAGATTGTTCATGTAGTTACATCTGGGAAGATACAAAGAGTATCTTTGTGACGTGGTGTGTGTTTGTGTTGTATGTTCAGGTGAGAGATCCAGGGAACAATCTTCCAAATACATTCACAAAAAAAGGCAAAAGAACTTCCATTTCAAATTGTTTAATCATCTACCATTTTTTTTCTTTTGGTTTTTGAGCCACACCCAGTGGCTCTCAGTGGCTAATCCTGACTCTGCGCTCAGAAATCACTCCTGGGGCCCGGGAGATAGCATGGAGGTAAGGCGTTTGCCTTTCATGCAAAAGGTCATCGGTTCGAATCCCGGTGCCCCATATGGTCCCCCGTACCTGTCAGGAGCGATTTCTGAGCAGACAGCCAGGAGTAACCCTTGAGCACCACCGGGTGTGGCCCAAAAACCAAAAAAAAAAAAAAAAGAAATCACTCCTGTCAGGCTCAGGGGGTGCTTGGATTAAAACTATTGACCTTCCTGGATCAACTGCTTGCAAATGCCCTACCGCTATGCTATCTTTCCGGCCCCCACATCTAACTAGTTTCAAGTGGCCAGAATGTGAAAAGACAAGACAACATATAAGATAATGAAGACCATCACTTATAGTAAAATACAAGAGTGGGAATGTCTGCTTGCTTGGCTCATTGTGTATTTTAGTCAGAAAAAAAGAGGAACAATATTTTAGATCTTAGAAGCAATATGAGATATATTATTCATATATTGTCTATAGCCAAGTGCCACTCCGAAAATGATTATCCTGCTTACACTTCACACTAAGAATTGGTAGGTGGTAATAAATGCTCAAAAGTTGCTGGCAATCGTAGAAAAGGAGGAGAGAGGAAATAGAAATCTAAGTGTGTAACTATAAACCATATTTTAAGCCAATTATTTCATAATTCCTTTGGGGAAGGCAAATATTCTTAGCACATGTTTCTACAGTTCCAAATAATTCTTTAGATTTCTCCACTTTCAGCAAAGGTATTCAGAGTTAGCTTAGGTAGTAACTTGATTTGCCAAACATTCATCTGGAAACATGTCTTGGAATTCTTTTCTTGATGAAGACTGAATACTTTGGAACAAAGTTTAAACAAAGGTTAGAATAGGGACCATGTTAACACTTGTCCACAAGTGTATGTGGTATGTGCTCTACTTCATTATCTGCCAAGAATTTTATATGTTTTTGTGCAGTGCATAAATAAAGTATGAATAACATAGATATGTCTCCTTTTAAAAATTCCTTAAGAATATGGGACTTGTCCAATTAACGTGGCTCTGGATTGTTGCCAGCTATTTTCCTTTTTAATGAAAGCAATTTGATCACAGTCTAACATGACCCTAAAATTCTTTCAGTTGTTGAGTTGGTACATTCCTATTAAAGCAAGAGTTGTCTAATCTCTCTAAGCAATGGAATTGAAAAGAATAAAATCAAATGTCCCTTTAAATACTGACTAATAGTTCAAGTGACATTAGCATGATTCTTAATGTTTCCACTTTATTTCTTTATTTTAATTTTTTGGTTGTTTTTGAGTCACACCCAGTGATGCTCAGGGGTTATTCCTGTCTATGTGCTCAGAAATCATTCTTGGCTTGAGGTACCATATGGGACTCTGGGGGATTGAACCGAGGTCTGTCCTAGGTCAGCTACGTGCAAGGCAAACACCCTACCGCTGTGCCACTGCTCTGGCCTCTAATGTTTTCATTTTCTGTATTTATGCCCTTATGTAGCTCAGATCTATCCAGTGAATGGATACTCAAGAATGGAAGACTATGGTGAAGGAGATATAACATGTCCAAGATTAGATTTTAAAGTATGAGACCCCTACCTGTCTAGTATAATAATTATTAGCAATGCCATTTACTCTGTTACTCTCCTTGAAGTATTTTGTCCAGTGGAAGTGTTCTTATGGTAAGTATTTGAGGATGAACTCTGCCCAACAGTCTATGAGCAAATAAGGCTCGTAGTCCAAAAACCAGAAGGAATGGAATTCTGTCAAGATTTACATATATAACTGAGCTTGGAGGCAGATGCATAGTTGCATAGAGATGACTGTACTGGGTGAAAACTCCCTAAGTCAGAGAACTCAACTGTACATGCCCAGGTTCCAGATACCTAGAGACTGAGATAATAAATGCTGTTTCTGAAAGACACTTCGTTGAGGTAACTTGCCATTTTCAGCAACGGATGGCAAGTTAACATAGGAAAAGTCAGACCTGGAAGTGAAGGCACAAGGATTGGAAGAAAAATAGGTGTCTCTATTTGTGTTTGCGTAATCAACCCAGATAGGATCTTGATGACAGATGCAGGTCTACTATTTATCATCATTGTAACAACCTGGCAAGCACCGTGTTATTCACCTATTTTGGATACACTATGGAAATTCAGAAACTCTCCCACATAGACAGGGAGAGAAATCTGTGCTTTTCCTACAGTTAATACTTGTTTTATTTTTTTCCCTTGGTATTAGTGTGGGTCCTAAGAGGTAGGAATGGGGTGGAGGAGTAGAGATGACTCACCTGTAGGGCCGGAGAGATAGCATCGAGGTAGCGCTTTTGCCTTTCATGCAGAAGGACTGTGGTTTGAATTCTGGCATCCCATATGGTCCCCCGAGCCTGCCAGGGGCGAATTTTGAGCGCAGAACTGGGAGTCACCCCTGAGCAAAGTCGGTGTGACCCAAAAACCAAAAAATAAAATAAAGACTCACCTGTAGGTCTCATATTGCCATATGAGATTTTCTTTTTTTGACACAGTTTGAACTAATCTGTACCATATAGTAGAGTTGCCTTAAAAGTCGTACTTCTGAAAGTATTGCCTTTATAGCTTGGGCCTCAATCAGAAAATGAAAAACAAACTTTATATTTCAAATAGGTTCTGATTAAAGATCCTGCACAATAAATAAGACTCCCCATGGTGATGAGTAAGGAAACCATGCAGCTTTGATTTGTTTGTGTTAGGTTACTTCAATTAAGGAGCATAAACAATAGCACCTAGAGCTCTGTTAAGAATGAGTTCAAGATATAGCTGACATGTTGGACTCTATCTCCTCTTCTGCAACCACAAGTTATCAAAGGGATTTTGGCTGAACAATAAGTGGGAGGAAGAATAGGTCAAAGGTAAGTATTGCTTATATTTAGTAGTGGGAACAAGATTATACTTTATGAAGATGTGGATGGCCTACATGGTGCTGTAAGAATTTCTAGAGATGAGTACAACAACTGCAGAATCAACTAGAATCTGAAAATAGGCTGTAACCAGTCACACCTGCTCTCAGATCAAGGTCAAGGTCTCTCTTCCATCATTCATCCCTTTGTTCTCAGCAAAAAGTTCTGAGCTATGACCTGAAAAGAATCCCTATGGACCTCTTTCTTATTGCTTTTGGATGCTCCTGCAGGTCTCAGATAAATATTCCTAGCGACAGAATCTACCTAAATTTGTAAGGTACATTGCAATTAACTAGTAAAGTCTACACATATATTTGGTTTGAGATATCTGTACAAACTTCTTTATTTTCTTAAAAGCCTTCACATTTTTCCACAGAGGACTTTCATAGAATCATTTCCAAACAAGGTAGCCTTTATCCACATGATGCAAGGCAGCCTTTGAAGTATGACTGGTAAGTCTGAAGAATTGCAATTTTCACTTAACTCTAACTAACCATATGTAATTGATGGTTAATATCTTAGTGGCACTCTTCCTGGGGCCTTTACTCTTAGGTCATTCATTTTAATTTATTTTTATTTTTGTCACACCTGACTGTGTTCACAGCACACACTTGACTCTTTGCTCAAAAGATCACTTCTAGAATTCTTAGGGGAACCTATAGAGTGTAGTGAATTGAACACAAGTCATTTTTATGCAAGGCAAATAACTTTACCTGCTGTATTATTGCTCTGGCACAAGTTATTCTTTTTCTATTTTTTTAAACCAATATTTAGAAACCTTTCCATTCAGACCTCTGCATGTATTAATGGAATTTTCACAAACCTAATGGAGCTGATGATGTTATGTTTACCAGAGCAGAAAGTTTTGTAGAGACAAAAGACAATATTTTATAGAAATGAGTGCTCTGCCTTACACAAGGAGATAGGGCTATAAGGGAAGTATCTCTGACTTTAGTTCTATGTTTTCCACGTAGAAGATCAAGAGTAAATGAATTGAATGCAGAGCATAACAAGGAAGACACAAGACAATGAAAATGTAAATCCTGTTACAACTGAGTTCATTTTTTATTGCATTTTATAAACATTTTTATCTCAAAGAATACATTCGTTTTTAAATAGTTATAACCCAAAGCTTTTTCATCATATACTGTTGTCCCCAAGATGAATCACTTACAACAATCATCACTGAAATCCAAAGATCTATACTGATAAAGTGTATATTGATGCTACTGTGACATTAAATACAAATACTAAAAAGACTTATCTATAGTAGGTCCCAGGGTTTGAGTTATACCTTAAGGGAGAAGGGAGGTCGTAAAACAATTGTGCAATGATGTGGGCTGAAATGTTTCCAATATGGCTAATGTTTACAGAAACAGAAGAACATGATGGATATTTACTGACAGCAAAGATGGTGATGATTCTATTTCGGGAATAGAATCTCTTTTATACCTCTCCATTTTTTCTTAAGTAATATATGCTGCATTTGCAACTAACATTCTGAAAGTCAAAGAGATTCTGTTATTTTCTCTGAGTTGCATAGTTACAGTGTAATTGGTCTGCTTATACTTGCAGAAGAGAGATAAATTAAAGCATATGTACTGCTGAATTGTGCTAAAATCTCAGTCACTAGAATAGAATGGTAGTCTGGGATAGTTTGTGTCTTCTTAGGAAAATAATCTATATCTAAAATTCATGTAAGTCATTTAAAATATACCTAGCTTTTAGATCTATTTGGCATTTAGACCATATTTCCATCAAATCAATAAATTTAAAAGTATAATATTCTACTTAACTTGTAAGGTTTGTAACTACAAAGTATAGAAACCATAAAAAATTCAGTTTTATTCAGCAAATTTCCTAGCATTGCTTTGGAATTCAATTGAAATATGATAATGGTCTTTGATAAAATAGATTTAATTGCAAAGTGATAAAAATATTTGGTCACCTATTCCCAAGTTTTGTTCAGTGCATAATTTCAAATACATTAAAATATACTCAGAAGAAAAGATAGATGTGAAGGGCAAGGACACTTGAAGTAAAATATATGGCACATTAGAATAATTTATTAAAAGCATTCATACCTAAAAGTAGGCACTTCATTAATTCAGAATTTTGGCATAAGGCAACAGTTTGATGTCAGTAGATTAACCTGTTCAACCATAGAGCAATGATTGAAGATAATACAAAAGAGATATAAACTTTGTCTAAGTTTCATGTGAATGGAATTCTACAGAAGAGAACCCAAATTTCACTCTTCTTGTTTTTGTTAGCTGCTATATATTGTGTGGTCAAGTTCTGAGATTTTACTTTATGATGGAAGATACTATGAACATAAATTTGCTTCTCTTTCATTGGGGGGGGGCGGTTTGGGCCACACTGGTGATGCTCAGGGGATACTCCTGGTTCTGTGCTCAGAAATAGCTCCGGGCTTGGGGGACCATATGGGATACCCGGGGATCGAATCCCTTCTAGGTCAGCACATGCAAGGCAAATGCCATACTGCTGCACTACTGCTCCGGCCCCATGGCTTCTAATTTTTTAACCGGAGGTGAGTCATTTGTTAATAATAGATATAGTTACTGTTTTATTGTATTCTTTTTGTCCACATTTGGAAAGAGCTCTGTCTTAATATTCAGTGGTGATTTTTAGATAGCCATAGCTCGAGAGCTTCTTAGCTTCAATCAGTTGTTGAGTTCTGCTGATTCTCTTTAACTTTTAAAGTGAGTAGTTACCATTCAACTTCTCATGGTTTTCTATCTTGGAGACACAGAATGTCATCTTCCATCTACCTAAAACATGAACAGAAAGAACTTTCGGAACACAAGCAGTCCATTGAATTAGCTACTGATTTAGCTATTCTTTTTAGAACCTGCTCTGCCTAGCAGTCATCATCTGGACTCTGAACAGAACTTTGGTGATCTAAGAAGTTCATTGACTTATCTATTGATTGAGCTATCCCTTCTAGAATAATGCTTTGCCAAGCAGTCTTCATCTGGGCTCTGTTTGGAGTCTTCACAAAGCAATCTAGTGAATAAAAAAATGCTTGAACTTTTGCTTCTTAGAATGAACCCCAAAATCCATTCCTGTATCTTCCATCCTAGGCTTTATACAGTATAAATCAGAGTGGGAGCTAGGCACTTAATCTAGATTGATTGAAAGGAAAGATTAATTCTAGTTCTGACTTTTAAAACTTCATAGAATAGTGTTGTTTCCTTATGCCATCTAGGCTATTCTCTTATATTATAAATGCGGAAATATATCTTCTCATTTTCAGGATCAAGGGATCATTGGTGTAATATCCTTAGGCAACATGTTTTCCAGATGTTTTGTCATTTTAATTACAGTTCTTTGTGCTTATTTGGATCAAAAGGTTCTTCAAATATACTCGCATCAAATCACATAAAATATTCCAGATGGGGGTCAGCTCTTAGTAAAGCAGAAACACTGTGACTCAGCCTGGGCATTCCTCTTGACATATTGTCTGATGAGGCATCGAATTCCTTGCAGCAGTCCTTTCCCGTCTGTTTCTCAGTTGAGGCATTTTAATCCCTGCCAGGACTCTGACTTGCACATATGCTGCTCTGGGAGGATTATTTCCTTGAATTTCCAGGATAAGGAGGCGGTGGAGAACGCTGTGCTGTAGCCTGTGGGGTCGGGGAGTATGGAGGAGGCAAGTCGGCACAATATTCCATCTCGTGGTCGTAGCTATAGGGGGGTGGTGCTACTGAAAAAAAAAAAAAAAGGAAAGGGAGTCAGGAATTTAGCAAATATTTGAATGTTTATGCCATTGGACAGATAACATAATTCCTGCTCTCCCCTCAGATAAAGACCACAAAAAGGGATCATTAAAGTTTAGGCAAAAGTTCAAGTAGAGAGAACTTTGGTTCAAGGCATAAAGTACATGGCAGAGAGAAATAAAAAGTGAAGAATCAATTGTGCTATTGTGGGGTGGGCTCTGAGTCTCCTCAATGAATGAGTGATGGAGAGTCAACAGTGGTTTTTGAATAGACTTGTGAGAATATTTGCCAAATGACTCAACTGGATGGATTAGCAGTTCTAAGAAGAGGGGTGATGATGTAATCGGACAGGTGAGGGATTAAGATGGACCCACCCCAGCAGGTGGGGCATGGGTGGGGACAGCATCAGAGCTTCTATGCCACTGAGTGCTCAGGTGATGACCTAGTACTGTGGTCCCTTAACTAGAAGGGCAGTAGTTAAATTACAGGTGTAAGGAAGAAGAGAAAATATTGCAAAGAAAGCTCAATTATTAGATGTGTGCTTCATATGTGAGAGGCACTGAGGACTGCGGAGAATAATAAGTGAACACCTTACTGGGATTAGTTTTTCACTCTGGCACTGCTGGGTGTGGCCCAAAACAAGCAGGCAAAAAAGGAAGGAGGGTAGATAGGAAGGAAGGTAAGAAGGATGGAAGGAAGGAAGGAAAGTAAGAAAGACTGAAGGAGAAAAGGAAGAAGGAAGAAAAAGAAAGAGTGTGAGGAAGAGAAGGAATAAAAGAGAATAAAAAGAGAAAGGTAGTGGAAGAAAGGAAGGAAAGAAAAGAATAAAGGATAATTAGGTTCATGAATAGATGAATAATTGAGTTTTCTACATCTTGCTAAATTTTCTTTGTATAATTTTTACCATAACATATGTTAACTTCAAATCCAATTTGATAAAAATTTATTATATGTTGGGGCCTGAGAGTTAGCACAGTTGTGGGGAATTTGCCTTGCAAAGAGTCAATCCAGGACGGACAGTGGTTTGAATCCTGACATCCCATATGATCCCCTGTACCTACCAGGAGTGATTTCTGAGTGCAGAGCCAGTAGTAGCTCCTGGTCGCCACTGGGTGTGACCCAAAATAACAACAACAAAAATTGATTATATGTTTAGATGTCTATTTTGGAGTGATTTCAATACCATTTCAAGAGTTGAAAGAGAGATATTTCATGTCTCCAATGCCAAATCATTCTGCAACATTTGAGAAAACCCTTAGGAACCCTGGTGATGAATTGCTAGTAACTGAATCATCATCAAACTGATGATTCCTGTGGAAATTATGCATCTTAATTGTTTCCCATGAATATAGCCTAAATCACTAGTCTATTTTCATAATAATACACACAAGTGACCTGATCTGCATGTTAACGAGGCAGAAAAACACAAGCAAGATTTGAACAAACATATTTCTAAATGTCTTCTAAATTAGGCTATTTATTGTTATAAGATTATGGTAGTTTTCTCAGTAGCATGCAAGTACATGCACCTCATTCTGTATACACATGACATAGATTTCTCTATGAATTTCTTTAGTTTCCCTCTTTGTCAGAAGCTGAGAGATCTGAGTCATTCGCTGTCCTGCTTGTAATTAAAGATCTAAGAAGTCCAGTAGAATTACCTAAGGAACAAAAAGATGGAGACAGAACTGTGTAGAATGTCCCCTAGAGATGATCTTGTGAGCAAAGGTTTGCTAGTCTCTAGTTGCCTGAGCAGAATGAAGCTCATCACAGAGGACTTGCCTCTGTGGAGAAAGCAACAAAGGCACAAATAAGGTTTTTCCTTTTCTTTTTTTTTCTTAGACCCTTGGAGGCTGAACTGCAGCAATTCCTCCTTTATATAACCAAGTGGAATAAACCCTGTGGTGTTTAAACACACACAATTCCCTGCATTACACCAACTCCTTTGCTTGGTTCTATCTAGGAGTACTGTAGCAAAGATTGATAATACATTTCATCCAAGCCAAGAAATGAAACGCAGCAGCCTGCAAGTAAATGCACATTGGAACTAGGTACTGATTGACTGGGTGCTTAGGAGCATGTGGCTTAATACTGTTTTGACTGTGTCGCTTTTCCCTGTCTCCCTCTTGAGAAGCACCGACACACTGATGTTGTAGATCAGCTTTGCATCGTTCTCAGCCAAAAAAGCATCGGTTTGTGCTTATATTCTGGTAACAAGGTATGTTTAGCCATCTGCATATAAACTGCTGGAGGTCATTCCAGTGAGAATCTCTCTGGTTTATAGAGTTGCAGAGTGAACATGAAAATCCAAGATATGAAACCACATTTCTTTCATTTTGAGAATTCATATTTTGATAAAAAGATAACAGCCTGAGGAAGAGGGCTATTTTAAGGACTATTCATCATGAAATAAATATGGGACATCTTTTATGATATCCACTATAGAATGGCATTTTGAAATAAAACTTGTAATATTTGCATAACTGTGGATCAGCTTATCTTTATTTTTTGCAGATAAGGTTTCACCAGAAAGCAAATCTTTCATGTCATCAACTTTATATTTTTTTGTGTTAAATCTGAGAGGTTCTGTATTTTTTTTTAAAGAAATAGATAGCTATTGAGGTGTGAACATCTACTCCTGAAATGGTATGTTATTGCAAAATTAAGATAAATCAATACATTTTACTAAAATGAATCTATGGATGTAGCTGGAAATATAGTATCTTTTGAATTATTTTATGACCAGAATTTCAATTCTCTGATTTAAATAAGACCAAATTATCCCTTCTTTTAATATATTTTAGTTGCCTACAACGTTGCAAAATTGGAGCAATTTTGAAATTTAGAGAAGAAATGTAATGTTTTCATCTTCTTAGATTAACATCTTTAAGTTGAATGTAAAGGATCTGTCAATAAAAGTATGCCATACTATTTTATGCTAAATGTTGGCAAGGATATCTAGAAAAGTACCAGTAATTTAAGGAGAAAGGACTATGAATCAACATAGTCACTATAGGAAAGACCAAAGAAGTTTGCACACACACACACACACACACAAACACACAAACACACACACACAATTGAACAACCATAGAATTCAGCAAGTCAAATTTTGGAATTTGAAGTGAAACAAAAATATTACCTTAAAATTATGCTACCTCAGTAACATATTGCAGCATTATTCACAACATTTAAAAAATAGAAACAAACTGTGAATAGATGAATGAATTAAGGAAGTGTGTAATATCCTCACATAAGAAAATATTAGCCATCATTTAAAAGAACATTCTGCTATTAGTGACAATATTGATGGATCTCAGACTAAGACAAATTCAATACGATCTAATTTATGTTTGGGACTTCAAAACAAAACAACCGTGGTCATAGATACTGAGAACAAATTGGTGACTGTCAAAATTTGTGGTGGGCAGATAAAAACAGATGAAGGAAGTCAAAAGGTACAAACTTTCAGTTGCATAAAATATACAGGGAGGGACAGTAGAGCATGGTAATACATTTAGCAAGATTGTTAACTAGAAATAATACTGTTTACTGTAGGTGTGAATATTACTTCAAGAATAAATCTTAATGGCTCTTATTACCAGAAAAATATTATAGCTCTTTGGAAGGATGACAATTAGATGTTTTGTTGTGATAATTTTGCAATATAAACAAACATAAAAAAATTTTATATTTTGGGAAAATATCTAATTATATTGTGGTAGAATTATATAGAAAACAAATGAGCTTATACAATATTATTTTAGAAAATATAGAAAGAAGAGGCAGGAGCAGTGGAGCAAGTGGTAAGACATCTACCTTGCCCATGCTAGCCTAGGATGGACCGCGGTTTGATCCCTTGACTTCCCATATGGTTCCCCAAGCCAGGAGAGAGATTTATGAGTGCACTGCCAGGAGTAACCCCTGAATGTTACTGGGTGTGGTTCAAAACAACAACAAAAATATGCCTATTATTTTGATACCATACTTTCTGTTTTGTAATAATAAGCATACCTTATAGTCAATAAAGTAATATTTTCTTATCTACTTTATATTTTAAATATTTTTAGATTGTTTCATGTTTTCAATATTATCTTATTTTGAGTCATAAAATAATTTGTCATTATAACTATAACATTGGAGTGATTAATATTTAGTTCTATATAAAATTCTTACATTATAAATCTTACGTTAACTATAACATTGGAGTGGTTAATATTTGGTTCTATATAAAATTCTTACGTTATAAATTCTTACGTTATACATTTTAGAATAAAATTCCAGGAATTGACTAACTTAAATTTTGATTTGTTGAAGACATTTTCAAAAATAGATCTATTAATAATTTAAAGCTACCAGCAAGGAACTATGATATCTTTTACTATTTTGATAATTTAATAGTGAAAACAACACAACTTTTCATTTTATGATACCTTTAATGGTAGCTAGAGTTGGCATCCTCTAGCTTTGGCAACCCAAAGTTCACACAACATGAGGCATGACCTTTATTATCTCCACCTCAATCACACCAACAAATATATCTCACCCAATAATCTTCTAACCAATAATTGAAACTATCAGAGATAATCAACAGATACTTCTGAGGGATATCAGTGGAAATTATCATTTCGCTCCCACTCTGATAGCATCAGTACACATCCATCATGATTAAATCTTTCACCGTGAGGGCAACCATCTAGAGCATTCTTCACTGTAATCCTGTAAGTCCAGAAAAAAAACGTAACTGATTGAGCTCATTTCCCCCAATACCTTTAACCTGCTCAACAGAACACCAAGTCTCTTTACAAAAACTTCTATTCTCACCTCTTCATCCCTTGAGCACTGACTTCAGGAGCAATGTCTCCTCTCAGAAATCAGTTTGATGGAGAAATTATTTGGTAAGTGAGAAAGGTGTAGAGAATTTTAGAGGTTGGAGTAGTGAAATGAATACATGAAATGAGATGAACATTCACATCAACTTTCCATTTTAATTAAAATATGATTTTCTGTGACAGGGTAATTTCTTTTATAGAAATAGGAAAGTACTCTTCTTTTACTCCTATATCTACAATCTATGGGGCCAGGTTGTACATTGGATATTGCTCATGATTCACATAATTATTCTTCAAACTACTGTTTGTTTTCCTTCTTTAAAAATCTTGGCTCTTGCTGGAGTGATAATATAAAAAGCAAGGCACTTGCCTCACGTGAGATCTACTCAGGTTCTATCCCTGGCATCCCATATGATTCCCCTCCCCAAGTCTACCAGGAGTTATTCCTGAGTGCAGAGCAAGGAATGCTGATGGCTCTGACCCCCAAACAAAAACAAACATACAAAATACCCAAGCTCTTTTGTAACTCTGAGCTCATATTCCTTTCTACCCCTCTGTGAAATGCTACTGGAGCAGAAGGGACTCTATTTTGTCAACCTAAAGTTAAGTTTCCATTTAAGGCTAACAAGGCTAAGTTCCATGAAAGGGATAGGTTTCTCTCCCAGCAATAATAACACAGACTCAGGCCCTATAAACCACAATACACCACCCTAGATATCTAGCCATAAAAGGACATGATGATGTAACTTAGAAACACCCTAGACAACAGTCAAGCAACTTACAGGTCAAGCCCTGTATTATCTGGCTTGTGACTCCTGGGAGGGGTAGCCTCCTGCAGGAAGTGGCCCTGATTGATCA
Organism: Crocidura indochinensis; assembly: GCA_004027635.1. Lineage (NCBI taxonomy): Eukaryota > Metazoa > Chordata > Mammalia > Eulipotyphla > Soricidae > Crocidura > Crocidura indochinensis. The sequence goes on from PVKC010000804.1 coordinate 14,732, forward strand.
GTTTGTAGTTTGTTGGTTAACAGCATAAATCTTTGCTTTGTTTTATTTCAATTGTGTGAGCCTAGTCCTTAACCTCCTGACCCTAAATATCTCTATTCCATGAATGAAATCTGCTACCTTTTGTGTCTCATATTCTCATTCATTGACAATGCAGCATCTGTTCTGCTCTTTCTTCCCATCATGACTTCAACTATCTTATAGTGATTTCAACATCCAGGTGCTGAAATCTAATACTGGACCAAAGACGGAGCTATCTGGGATACCACATTAACTATGTATGACTATATTCCCATCGATGCCAAATACTCAGCCAGTCAACTCTTGGCTTTCGACTGATTCCTTTAGTAATTATAATATGTTTGATTGTATGCTCTCAACAAATCAGGTATTTTTCTATTTTCTATTTTCTCCTCAGCATTGTTTCTTTGCTTCTTTTTTTTTTTTTTGCATGTTATTCATGTTTTTCCTCTGGAATCATTTTGGATTTTTTTCGCTCTTTTCTTTTTTTCTTTTAACACCATGGTTAACACCACGGTTGTTCATAATACAGTTGCTTTTATTGTATTGTTCATGATTGCATTAGTCATTCTATGTACAACAATCTTCAACAGTACATATTTCCAGCCACCAATGTTTCAAGTTTCCCTCCAACCTGTATTCCCCCCACATGCTTCTGGGACAAGCATTTTACCCCCCTTCCTTTTTTGACACTGTGGGTTTGCACTATTGCTAATTAAGGGGTACCATGTATTTCACTTTATTTCTTTCAGCACCCAGTTCTTGTCCAGTGGTCAGTTCCAAACATCAATGCCACATAAACCATTCTTTTCCCTAACTGCAGTCACCACTCTTTGTGGCAAACTTCCTACCATGAACTGGTCCTTCTTTTTTTTTTGGTTTTTGGGTCACACCCGGCAGTGCTCAGGGGTTATTCCTGACTCCATGCTCAGAAATTGCTCCTGGCAGGCACGGGGGACCATATGGGGCACTGGGATTCCAACCGATGACCTTTTGCATGAAGGCAAACGCCTTACCTCCATGCTATCTCCCGGGCCCCAAACTGGTCCTTCTGATCATCATCTCTATCATCTCTGGGTATTATCATACTATCATCTAGTTTTTAATACCCCACAAATGAATGAGATTTTCCTATGTCTCTACCTCTCTCTCTAGCTCATTTCACTCAGCATAATAATCTCCATACCCATCCATGTTAAGCAAATTTCATGACTTCATTTTTTTATAACAGCTGCCTAGTATTCCATTGTGTAGATGTACCAGTTTCTTTAGCCACTCATCTGTTCTTAGGCTCCTGGGTTGTTTCCATATTCTGGTTATTGTAAATAGTGCTACAATGAAAATAGGATGAGAGGGTTTTCTGCATGGTGTTTTTGGGTTCCTAGTGTATATCCTGCTTTGTTTATTTATTTTTGATTTTTGGGTCACACCCGGCATCACTCAGGGGTTACTCCTGCCTCCATGCTCAGAGATCACTCCTGGCAGGCTTGGGGGATCATATAGGACGCCGGGATTCTAACCGATGACCTTCTGCATGAAAGGCAAACACTTTATCTCCATGCTATCTCTCTGGCCCCTTTTATCCTGCTTTAAATCTAATGCAAATTTCTTGTCTTTTACCCCATTTAATATCTTTTATGGACACTTTCTACTTCATGAAGTTTTAAAGTTTCTGAGCCTAACTTTTATTTTAGTCATTTTCCAACACTTATAGACTTTATTATCAGTGTCTTGGACTGTTTTGCTTCTTGCCCTTTTTAATAAGTTCGTAATTTTTTAAACTTTATTTATTGATTGATTGATTGGTTTTTTGGACCACACCCAGTGGTCTCAGGGTTACTCCTGGCTCTGCACTCAGAAATCACCCTTGGCAGGCTGGGGGACAATATGGAATGCTGGAAATCAAGTTGTGACCCTCCCTGTCTGCCACATGAAAGGCAACAAACGCCCTACTACTGTGCTATCTCTCTGGCCTACTACTGTGCTATCTCTCTGGCCTTATAAATTTGACTACACCCCTTTCTCTTCTAAAATTCCAACACATTATGGACCTCATCTGATTTTCAAATTATTGGGCACATTTAAGAAACAATTTAAATTTATGTCACTCTTTCCTTATTATCTTTATTCAGTTTAGATTTATGGTCCATAACTAAATGACTTTTGTATATCTATTTTCTCTTCTCATTGCCTGACAAAACTCTAAGCCTAATTAAATCCAGTACTTTGGCTATCTGAGAGCTGCATTCAGAAGCTCAATATGGCTTGAGAAAAAAACCCATCATATTGGCTAATCTCATTTAAAATAATGATCATCTTAAGTGTGGGGTCCTTGGCATTATTTGGAAACGATGCATTTTTTAGCATTTAATTAACCCTCCACTTTCTAAGATTAGTACTTCATGCTTTCTTTTTTCTTTTTAACACATTCTAAACTCTCAGTTTAAGATTGTATTTTGATTTCATGAAGAAGAAAAGTATAATAATAACACATGAGCTTTAGGACCAAATAAATACTGGAGATTACTATGTATATTATCAAGATTTCCCTCAATTGTCAGTAAAATGATGACGTTGGAATTATTATTTCTTAGTGAAATATTTCTAAGATATTCTAAAGATCATAAGGCAGTGACTTATTGAATGATCCTCAAGTGGGATTTATTTAATTTTTTTTTTGTTTTTGGACAACACCTGGAGGTACTCAGGGTTACTCCTGGCCTGTGCTCAGAAATCGCTCCTGGCTCAAGGGACCATGTGGGATGCTGGGGATCAAACCTGGGTCTTTCCTGGGTCAGCTGCATGCTAGGCAAACACCCTACCACTGTGCTACCACTTCGGCCCCAAGATTTATTGAATACTTTTTATGTTAAGATTGAGACCAAACACTACATAAGAAATTATATCATGGATGGGGGTAAGGAATTTGCCTTGCATGCAGAAGGACGGTGGTTCGAATCCAGGCATCTCATATAATCCCCCAAGCCTGCCAGGAGCAATTTCTGAGCATAGAGTCAGGAGTGGCCCCTGAGCGCTGCTTGGTATGACTCTCCCCAAAATAAATTACATCATATGAAGGTACAAGATGCCCCTATGTCATTTTTTGATGATAATTTTGACTCTCAGGCAAAGATGTTGCCTTGTTTTACTGTTGTGCTATTACTACTTTTCCACTTATAACTAGAAAGAAATCTGGTAGTACACTAATAACATTAGTTAAATTGCTCCTTAGCAACTTAAACTCCCAGATTTATCATCTCTTGATGATTTCTTTTTTTTTTTTTTACTTTTATTTTTATAAGAGGGTAAGAGTTTTCTTTTTACTTATGTACTTTTTATTTTAAATATTTTTGGGTTTTGGGTCATACCCAGTGACGTGATGCTCAGGGGTTATTTCTGACTATGTACTCTGAAATCGTTCCTGGCTTGGGGAATCATATAGAATGACAGGGGATCGAACTGCAGTGGATCCTAGGTTAGCATGTGCAAGGCAAGTGCCCTACTGCTTGTGTCACCGCTCTGGCACCTTGATGATTATTTTCAAATGACAATTTTCTCTTATATAGTAATTTTAAACTGTTTTTTTAAAGGCTATGGTAAATTTTGCTTTGTTTACACTAAATTTCAGAAAGTACTGGAAATATAAAATTTAGCTAGCAATTCTTATACATGTGAAGTATGTGCTCTGCTATTGGGTTATATACCACGATCATAAAAAAAGCTGTTTACTTATTTGGGGAGAGGAGTGCACACAGCCAGTCATACTTAGATCTTACTTCTAGCTCTATACTCAGGGTTCACTCCTGGAGGGTCTTGGGTGATCTTATTTGGTACAAGGGTTCTAACCTGGATTGGCCACATGCAAGTCAAGCATCCTATGCACTATTCTCTCTCTCCAATTTTATCTTCACTGATAAATTCACAACTATTTGCAATGAAACAAGATACTTCATTGTGGTTGGAATAAAAGTGTGTTTTGAAAAGTCACTCTTCACCATAAGTTCTGATGTGGCAGGTTGTTATTGCTAATTTACGTTTTAGAGAAGAGGAATATCGTTCACCATTGGGTCCTCTACTCCCTTCTCTACCTGGCACTTTCATAAGATAACCTTAGATAAAGTGTTTTCTCACTTTTATGGGGCTTTCTGTCTATACACTAAATTGGATTGTTATTTCAATTATCACCGGGTTAATGAATTGATATGGGTAAAAACATTTTATGTTTCCACAGATGAAAGATTTTGAAAAGCACTTAATATTCTTTTGTTTCCTGATCCTTTAAGTAAAAGCTTAATTAGTGACTTTCAGAAGGAAATGAGAAATAATCAGGCACATTATGTTTCCTAAGCTCTAGTCATTTTTGCAGTAAAAATGCTTCCACCATAAGGTCCATTACGTTTCTTGCATTATTCAGTTCCCAGAACGATGAATTTATAAAAAGTACAACAGTGTTACTATGATCCATCAGCATGAACAATGCCACTACAGAGTACTAAACTGTGTTCCTATGCATTAAATCACAATTTAAAACTCAGGAAAATACAGAATCTCAAATTAGCATAACGGTTCTTTGGAACTTCTAATTTTATTTAGATCTTGAGCTTAGGGATGGAAAAATAAAATATTGATTATTATTACTATCAACATTATCGTTGATGGGCTTAATTTCATGATTGAAAAATGCTTGTGGAAATTTTTGACAGCCTGTCCTGGCACACATAGAGCATTAGGGCCCACCCCCCTCTGGTTTCCTCATATTGATAGGCACCGTCAGGGAAACTGGGACATCCTCACAGTATGTGGGCAACAGTAGTGAACAGGGATGTGCCTCTGGAAAGTGCAAACAAAAGAAAAATACTCTATGAAACATTAAAAATTCATTCAAAGACTTCTTTTGCTCAAGCATATGTATAACTGGGGTATTAGCTATACAGTTCTTTCCCCTGCCTTTTTGCCCTTTATACTCCAACATAATAGTTTTATAGAAACCCCAATAATATTGTTATCAAGTTAGCAAGATTCGAAGCTTTCACAGTGAATGAATGCAACACATTTCAGAGTGTAATTTAAAGTAAGTCTCTAGACATTGATAGATAACTTAATTAGACCTTATTATAAATTGAGTTATGATGCCTTTGGCCATGTTTTCTGACCACCTGTTTGTTATGTGTCAATACTGATTTTATGCCTGGCATTGAGTGGTGAAAAGATGAACAATAATACCTGCATTATGGAGCTAGTGTCTTAGAAAGAAAAGGTCAATTAAAGTAATTCCTAGAAAAACTACATCTATGAATTGTAAAAGATTTGAAGCACATACACATACAAAAAATGGAATGAGATCTGTGTGTAGAGACACAGTACAACCTTAAAAAGATGGTCATTCAAGATGTAACTTTTGATCAAAAACTTGTGTTCAGTGCAGGAGTTAGTGGAGTTAGTGGTCGAAAAGTAGCAGAGTAGCAAAGGAGTCAGGGAGACATGACATTAAAATAAAGAAGGGAACTCAAATATTATTTCAGCAAAAAATGCCCTTTACTTTGGGTAAATAAAGAACTATTTGACCTTGACTTTTCTACTAGAAATGGAGAACCAATAGATACTTTGGGCAGAGGAAAGATAAAATATGGTGTATACCTTAAAAGATTTAATTTGATTCTGATGCTAAGAATAGACCTTGGGAATTCCAGGGTGGAAACGGTAGAAACATGGAGGATTGTACCATAGAATAGAGGTGAGAGTTGATGGTAGATTCCATCAGGAAAGGAGATGTAGGAACTTGAGACTATATATATTTTGAAGACAGAGTTGATGCATTTTTTTGTTTTTGTTTCTGGACCACACCTAGTGGCCCACAAGGATTTTTCCTGGCTCTACACTAATAAATCACTCCTGGCAGGCTGGGGGACTATATGGAATACCAGAAATTCAAATCAGGTAGGTGGTGTGCAAAGGAAGCACCCTACCCATTGTGCTATTGTTCCAGCTTCAGAATTGAGGCATTTTCATGGTAGACTATCAGATTAGTCTATCCAAGGACTTTTACCTGAGTTATAAGAAAGTTACAAATGCCATTAATTAAGATGGTAAGGGCCAGAAATGGAGGAAAATTGAAAGGAAATCTCCTAGGAACAGATTTAGATATGTTATATTTTAGCTATATAACAGACATCCAAATAAAGATGCCCATAGGTAGAGGGGTCAAATGCATCTGAAAATCAAGAAAGAGAAAACTTATTGCTGAAAACATCTAATGCTAAATATAATAACTTGTTTTATAGACTCATAAGTGCTCAGTATTCAGGATGAATTGCTAGCAGATTCTAAACAAATATTTGTCTGATATTAATAGATTTCTTTGCTATATGTTGATTATTTTCATGCTATATGAAAACCTATTTACATAAAGACAACCTATTTATATTTTCTACAATATCATAATGTAATACTGATTAGACCAAATATAATTTATCAGAAAAATATCATACTTTTAGAATTATTTGCCAGAATTTACTGGCAGAGAGATGAAATAGGTATAAGCTGTTCATTTCTCATAATTCTGATTTTAACAATTACCAATGAGACAACTATTGAAAATATGAATCGATATCTTCTGACCTGAGTTGGATTTTCTTACTTGGAATTTGACATAAATGTAGACCTTCAACAGTGGTACTGAGATGCCTTAGATATTTGAATATGATTCCAGTGAGAATCCTTACTGCAACTTCTATTCAAAGAGAGTATAACAGAACCCAATGGTGTCCTCCACCTTACTTACTTACCAGGATAGGAGGAGATGGCATTGATATGGGTGGTTCTGATAACACCAACCCGGGTCCCTCGGTTGTTTTTCATGCACATGCAGATACATATGGCAATTCCAGCAATGACTCCCATGATGAATACAATTCCAAACACAATGCCAGCAATTGCTGTGCCCCTATGAAGAAATCACAGAAGGAAGCTTATTGAAATGACAGTATTCTTAAGCCTTTAAAATATAACTTCATAACTGGAGAAGAAAAGTGGTCCTCACTAATTGTTTTTAAGACTAACACTAGAAAAATATAACTCTCGGGGCCGGGCGGTGGCACTGGAGATAAGGTGCCTGCACTAACCTAGGACAGACCGCGGTTCGATCCCCCGGTTCCCCATATGGTCCCCCGTGCCTGCCAGGAGCGACTTCTGAGCAAATAGCCAGGAGTAACCCCTGAGCGTCACCGGGTGTGCCCCCCCCCAAAATATATAACTCTCTAAGTTGACAAGCAAACAATCTTGTGCATTTCAGGAGCTATGGAAAAAAGTGTGTCTTTAGGGAATTCCCTTCCAGCAGAATTAATTCACCATTTAGATCCTGATTTTAAAAATTCATGTATTTATGTAGAGTACAATTTTTAGCTATGCTCTCTAAAGTAATAATTAAAAAAACATTCTGTTGTACACTTAAAAAGCGAAGAATTTATCTATTATACATAGTGTATGTGTGTTTAATAAAAACTATTTAAATTTTTACTAAATTAAATAAGACTTCACATTTTCTTCTGATGCAAACTCTATAAAGTGAAACTAGAACTATTTTAACAAAACAAATAAAACATACACAAATTATTTTGAGTTAACTAGATAACAATTATGGCAAAGAAATATGAGTGAATTCAGGAATAATGTAAACAAGACTTTTATTTCTACAATGTCTATATATTTATTTGAAAACTTTATGCAACAAAACAAAGAACAAATCATGAAGACATCAGCTTCATAGATATATAAGAATCTATATTGACCACTGCTTTGGAAAGTATATGGAGTTTAGTTACAGAAATATAAATTTTCATCACACAGTATGATTTCTTGAAGCATGATTTCTAAAAAGTATAGCATATGTATACACATATAATGTAACAAAAATATTCTTCAAAGTATTTATTTTTAACAACAAAATGTCAAAATACCCCAATATCAGTATAAAGGATGACACACCAGAGAAAATGAACCATGCACAATGATTTATGGGGGTAGAAGTATACACGATGTAACTGCAATAGTATAGTAGGTAGGGTACTTGCTCTGCATGTGGTCGACCATTGTTTGATTTCAGGCACCCTGAAATCTCAGAACATTGGCAGGAGAGATTCTCTGAGCACAAAGCCAGGAGTAAGCTCTAAGCTCCACTGAACGTGGCATAAAAACTCCAAACAGTGTTATAGCTTTAAGAGATAGTACATTGAATAAGAGCTTTCATTGCACATAACAAGACCCTGGTTCAATCCCTGGACACCACACGTGGTCCCCAAGTATTATCAGAAAAAAAAAATCCATGACTACAGAGCTAGGAGTAAGTCCTGAGCATCACCAATTGTGGGCCCAAATGAAATATATATGCATACACAATATTCACATTTTTTAGTGAAAAAGGAAGTATTAACAAATAATACCAATTATAACTATGATTCAGAGCTAAAGTTATTTTCTATTCGAATTTTCCATACATATATATACGTGATTATCTTGCAAATCTGGGAAAATAAGAAAACTTTTCACTTTCTAACTTGTATATTCTCCAGAATCCACAACCATTTTTAATCCCTCTGGCAATTTTTGCTAATATTTAAATCAATAACATTAATATGCTACTTGACTTTTTCAAAATTTAATTGTTTAATGATTTCTATTTCTTGGGTCCCAAAGTACTTCTTTAGAAATGAAGTTTATTCTCAGATAAACTGTATTTAAATCAGTCATCATCATCATCATCATCATCATCATCATCATCATCATCATCATTATATTCATCATCAAATTGCTGGCTGATGATTCAAAAATATACCATAGTTACTTTTCATTTCTCTTAACAATCATTTTAAAGAAATTTTCTTGAGTTTCCATTTTTTCCATATACCAATTGCTATTTCCGTCCTCCTTCCAAATTGCTTGAGATCAAATACATAATTGACTTTAACTTTCCACCCACATTATGTCAGTTGCAATTATATTTTGTCCTTATGGCTATTCTCATCTTACTGCCTGCCAACTTTAGTGGACTATCCCTTTAGAATATATAATATATTTTACACCAGGTAATAGTTTCTTCATGTCTGCTATGTGGATCCCATTCTTGCTCTTTGTCAGCAAATAGTCATTTACTGAATCACATTTCTGAAGAAATTCTTTGCAAGGGTTTAAAGAAATAAATGTTATAAAACCGTTATATGCCTGAAAATGTCTTTATGTTACACAATAAACTAAGATGTTTGTTTTTGTTTTTGGGTCACACCTGGCAGCGCTTAGGGGTTACTCCTGACTCTAGGCTAATAATAGCTCCTATCAGGTTCAGGGAACCATATGGGATGTCGGGATTCAAACCACTGTCCTTCTGCATGCAACGCAAATGCCCTACTTCCATGCTATCTCTCCGGCCCCACTATAAGCTAAGTTCTAAGCTTGAAGATACTATAGCTCAGACATAGTAAGTAAAAATTTCATTATAATGTTTTCTATTTTTTTCTTTCTGTAGAAAAATTTCATTGTTATTTTTATTTCCTTTGATGATTTTTATTCTCCTTTTCTTTCCCTTTAGAAGTTCTAATTTTATTCCTAGTATTCTGAAATTTCAAGTATTTGTAATTTTCAAAAAAACCTGACAGACTGTTACTTGTTTCAATAATTTAACCATACTACTTAAACTATATTAAATATTTTTTATATTAAACATTTTTAAAAGAAAAAATTACCAATAAAAAATAAAATAAAATTACAATATGACTCACAAAACAGACATGATAGATTTTAGTTATAACTGGATAACTGGGAACTTTGCTGAACTCCCCTACCCCACCCACACCATGATCTATTTCCACATCAAGGAAACAAATCTCCGCTTGGTGTCTATCTGATGTCTATCTGATAACATCAGCTTCATGCTTATAGAATGTTTCACAAACTCCATCTTATGATATATCTGTGTTCAAATTCACTTTCCAGATATGTAAACCCTTACTCTTCCTGCTATCTGAACATTTACCCTATGTTTTCTTAGGATGGTACATAAATGCTATCTCTAGCTATCTCTCTTTCTATCTCTCTCCTCTCTTTCAAATCCTTGATTTATCTACAAAATCAAAGACTTGTGGATTTTGGAAAGGAAGCATCCTTTAATAACCATGGTCTTTTTTAAAATAAAGGTAAGAAAATTACATGAGAAAATTACATGATGTTAGTAAAAAAATCATAGTTTTCTTCTGGTTCAATTTTGTCACCCTTTGAGTTAGGTAAAATCTTTCACTTTCTATAAAGTTTTGAAGATTTTAGACTTACAGATAAGGGATTAGGCATGTGTTTTTGTACTTTAGGTAAGAGGCTTCCTAAAATTCTCTCCCACTAAATGGAATACAAGTCGAATTTCTTATAGTCTCCTTTGGAATATTCCTACATTAATTTTGGCATTATTAGTAATTTATGACAGTACAACATAAGACAGTGAGTGGGTGCTGTTAATCATTAAGAAAAGGAAAAACCTGACATGTAACAAATGTTAATTTTTTTTTTTTTGGTTTTTGGACCACACCCGGTGATGCTCAGGGGTTACTCCTGGCTATGCGCTCAGAAGTCGCTCCTGGCTTGGGGTACCATATGGGAACCGGGGGATCGAACCGCCGTCCGTCCTAGGTTAGCGCAGGCAAGGCAGGCACCTTACCTCCAGCGCCACTACCCGGCCCCCAAAAATGTTAATTTTAATCAAAATATAGTTGATATGTGGCATTCTATTAATTAAAGGGATATAACTTAAAGATTCATATTTGTATCAACTGTGAAATGCTGCCCTCAATAATTCTAGCTAATATCTGTTACCATATATTAGCAAATAACTATTTTCAAGATTAAGAATTTGTCATGAAATAATCTGAAATAAGAAAATGAAAAGTAATTTGGAAGCCTTTTTTATATTATGATTTTCATGTCTAAATATGATTAAGTTGGAGAGCTTAATTTGTTGCCCAGAAATAATCAATGGTCCAATTATTCAGCAAAGAGTTTACAAAGTGTGTACTATAGAGGCCATTGAGCTATCAAACTGGGACATATTTATATTAATTAATTTTCTATTTTAATAGAGAAAGAAGAAAATTAGTCACATTTTGTTTTCTTGTTGGCAGCAAATGCAAAAGTACTTGCTCTTGAGGTCAATAATGAGGCTGCAACTAATGTGCTCAATGAGGTTTCTGATGAAATCATGATTTTGGTGTCCTTGATCCTTTGATACCCATTAGTAGTTGTAAATTCGCTCTTTCAGATATGGCCAAGTATACAACTTATAGCATTATTTACAATGCCATTAAAGAAAAGAACAAACAAACAGATCCCTTCCTGAATATAAATAATATGATTTAATCAACTGAAAGGGACTAGCTATTAATTTAAGAAATTGGGCATATCATTTGGAAAGAATGCAGAGCACTGTGTACATATTATATTTCCCCTTACAATACACTCAAACTTTTATTGTAACCTAGGGAGTGCTAGTACTAAACCACCTGCCTTGCAAGCCTAAGGATGGTGAGGCTGTAGAGTCCATCTCCAGCACCAACCCACGTGCCCCATAAATTCTCAGCAATGTTATTTGGGAAGCCTGGCACCATAGCTATGTGCATAATCTCTGGAATAACAGAACCAAGCTTGTGAAAGCACTCACTTAAGTGTGTGGTCCCAGTGGGTCTCACAACTTAAGTGTATGAACGCCAAAGTCAGATATTCAGGACCTTTGGCCAGTAGCAGAAGGTAAGGAGAATAGATAAAATAAAATAAAACAACATTACAAGCAAAATAACAAAAACCATCTATATTGAAATCATTACATATTGTTAAGAAACTAAAATACTATAGGAATTTGATACTGATGCTTTTTTGTTTGTTTGTTTTTGTTTCTGTTTTTGAGCACACCCGGTGATGCTCAAGAGTTACTCCTGAACTCAGAAATAGCTCCTGGCTTGGGGGACCAAACGGGACGCTAGGGGATTGAACCGCAGTCCATCCTAAACTGGAGGCACGCAAGACAGATGCCTAACTGCTCGCTCCACCACTCTGGCCCCTGATACTGATGCAATTTTACAAAGTAGTAAAACAATTATTTTGTTTTTCTTTTTTTTATAACTTTTTTTGGTTTTTGGGTCACACCCAGCAGTGCTTAGGGGTTACTCCTGGCTCCATGCTCAGAAATTGCTCTTGGCAGGCTCGGGGGACCATGTGGGATGCCAGAATCGAAACAATGACCTTCTGCATGCAAGGTAAACACCTTACCTCCATACTATCTCTCCGGCCCCTATTTTGTTTTTCTTAAATATGGTTCACCCCCAACAATGCTGGGGGTCAAACTCAGAACCTCACACCGGCTGCTCTACCCATTGATAATCTCCTGGTTCTCAAGATATTTTTCTTTATTGAACAATATTCTATTATGTGAATGTGATATAGCTAAATGCTGCAACTTATAAGGCATTTTGGATATTTCTAGTTTTGTTTTTTGAGGGATAATGTAAAATCACTCTGCTTCAAGCCCAGGTGAATGAGTCCTATGCAGGGTTGCATATGAAATAATCCAGACCAGGCTGAAGATGAAACATGTGTAGTCTAGCAGTTTTCTATTTTGCATCCTCCAAGTGGCCTGCCAGAACTGTTTTTATTGAGTACAGAGACCATGCCCAGGTGGGGCAGATAGTTTAGGCTATCCTGAGCCTGTCCCATCCAAGTTTACATACAAGTTTTTATTTTGGGTGAAACTAAGCTGTGAACAAACAGATATAAAGAAACCAGGGATGACCTTCATTTTAGATAAAATAAGGTGTAACCTAACAGGGTAGGAGTTCTCCCAATTATTACTCGAAGTGATAAACAGCTAACCCAGATAAACAGTTGCGTGTTAGGGGCTTGTGATAAACAACACCTCGCGCTTTTTGGTGCTGGAGTCCGCTGGAGTTTTTGGGGGCATAGAAGGTGATGGGGACATCAGGGACCCAGACTATACCCTGATTATACCATATGGTGTTGGGGTATAAACTTAGGACTATCTTCTCAGTACCTTGACATGATTTTATTATCAATCATGCTTAGATAATAGAAATGTGAAAAGAATTGCTCCATATTATTCCCCTTTCTTTGACATGACAGATTTACAAAATTATTTTTTATAAATTACTGCAATAGAAAAACATATACATGTCCTATGCAATATTTAGTAGTAATGGTTCTAATAAAGTATGAAAATTTAAATGGACCATAGAGTATTTTTTGCATCCATCTGAGACACAAGCAGATTTCAGAATATTTCCATTAGGGAAATTATTTCTATGGGCTATGACTCTGGGTTTTTAAGAAGTATCCAAATGATAATGCCTTTTGTGGAAAAAAAAAGACCATAATTTCAAAAGAAATTTGAATGCATTCACTTCTTAGTACAATGAAAAATGAGGTCTTAAAAATGAAATGTTAGTCTAACAAAGCATTTTTGTATGTTATTAAAGTGGATATTAAATAGTCCTATGGCAATCCAAGTGGGATAAAAGGAATGAACAAACACAAAAGGAAAATTGGGCACAATCTTTTAGAATATTCAAACCATTTTTTGGTCAATGCATTAAAACAATGTCGTACAATTTTTTAAAAACTTTATTTATTGATTGATTGGTTTTTGGGCCACACCCAGCGGCACTCAGGGTTCACTCCTGCCTCTGCATGCAGAATTGCCCCTGGCAGGCTGGGGGACCATATGGGATGCAGAGAATCGAACCTGGTCCCTCTCAGGTCTGCCACATACAAGGACAATGTCCTACTGCTGTGCTATCTCTCTGGCCCCATAGTACACCATAGTACAATATTTTTATATTGAGCACCTTTCAGAAAACAGTATTTTATTCTTAACTTATTTGTAATTTATAAGGCATAATATTTAGTGAATTACTATCTGGCTTATATTTTGAAATTCATTTTCTTTCTTATTGTATCAATAAATCATTAGAAATGGTAGCATTAGGAAAAAGCCTCAATGGAGTAAGGTAATCAATATTAAGATTACTATGTTCTTGGGGCTGGAGTGATTGCACAGTGGTAGGGTATTTGCCTTGCGTGTGGACAACCTGGCTAAATTCCTGACATCCCACATGGTCCCCCCCCAAGCCTACCTGGAGTGATTTCTGAGCATAGAGCCTGAAATAATCCTTGAGTGATCCTGGGTGTGGCCCCCAAACCCAAATAAACAAATAAATAAAATTTTTAAAAAAGATTACTATGTTCTGAGGCTAGAGCATTAGAACAATGGTAGAGCAATAGTCTTTCATGCAGTCAACCAGATTTGTTCCCAACATCTCTGATGGTTCATCAAGCACTACCAGAACAAGTGTACACCTTCTATTAGCTCATAAAGTAAGTTACTAAAGATGTATGATATAATCAATTATTAGTAAGATTAATAACAATAATTTTCCAGGTTGTTATATGCATTTATACATGAGTACATAAATATAATATGAATTTATCTTTTATATAAAGAAACCAAAATCTAAGTAAGCATTCCCTGAACTAATTACTTGATATATTGTGTATAGGGTGAACATTCTAAATGCTAATTTTTGATGAGTAGTCAGTTTAGCTTTGAAATAATATATCAGTTCAAATATAGTCATTGAGTTTCAGAACTTTATGAAGCATTTTTATGAAATGTGCACAAATGGTATTCATTTAGTTATCTATAAAATTTAAATATTTAATTTTCATTTAATCATTTAGTTATCTGGAACAACAATAGCTACAAAAATAATATTGATTCATACTTAAATTGCCTTAGTTTTCCTGTCATGTCTATTTGTTTTAATCTTTTATACATGCAATTCCAAATTGCTGTCATAGATAGTAATTTTCATTACTTCAGTCTTGGGATATATATTGATAATTGACTATATTGAAACATTAACTAAGGGTACTGAGAATTAAAGTAGGATGATGTATGGATAGAGACTTGAAGAATTAAAGTCCTGTGTGTGTGTGTGTGTGTGTGTGTGTGTGTGTGTGTGTGTGTGTGTGACAATAAACAAAGATTTTATTTGAGACTAGGAACTCCCAAGAGTGCTTGGGGGGCATGGGCCCACACCCATTGATACTTAGCTAATTGGATTATATGATTCAATATTCTGGCCTGGTGATGCTTGGGAATAGTAGGGCCAGATCAGCTGGAACTCAAGGATATTCAAATATATAACAAGATACTTTAGATGGGATGTGGTTCTTGCATTCAAACTTGGGTTCTTGTATGTACAAGGCACGTATCTCTGACCGCTGAGATATTCCCCCAGTCTAAACGAAGAGTTTGGAGCTCTCAAAGAGAGCTGCTTTCTAGAAATAATAATAATATAATGTATAATAATATAATTATATTATAATTAATAATAGTAATAAGAATAAATTAAATCAAGTAATAATGAATTTGTAATACTTCTTGATTATATATAGCTCTTTTTGTTGACCTAGAGTGTGCTAATTTGTTACAAAACTAAAATGTAGGGAGATTAAGATAAAGATCTTATGGCTAGTTAAAAAATAGAACTCTGATCTTAATGTCTACTGTAGAAATGTTTATTCAATTTATATTATATATTCAATGAGAATTTATGGAGTTTCTCCACCGTGTCAGTTCCTCTAACATAAACTAGACACATAAAGGTAAAACAAAGTCCTCCTGAAAAACCAAGAAAAGAGGAGAAAAAATTTCTAGAATGTCTGAACAATTGACTCTGTGAGAGTCAAGTACTTGACAGATAGGAGTTTAGAATACCTTTCTTGGGATAAATGTACTTTGCTGTACATTATACAATTTATAAAAAAAAGTACTGAAATGAAAAAAGATATGAGGCATGCAATCATAGACTAAATATAAATCAATATAGTCACTGCATACAGAGTCCCCTACCTTCTTCTCTCCAAAGCTTAAACAAAACTCCCAATTACCTCCAGATATAATACTCTCATTTATAATGCTTTGGCACAGTTCACCCTTTTGAAGTAACCTTCGCTGAAACTTCACACCGAGCTAATTAACTTAACTTGCTTATGATGATTACTTTCGACAGCGCTTTTTCTTTTGCTTTCAGAACCTGTATATCATAGTTCAAATGGAAAGAAGAAATAAAAGTTTTCTTAACAGTGACTCTAAGAAGTTTCCATTAGTTGAGATTTAAATCCTGAGAACATATGAAAGATCAAATCTGAAAATTCAGCACCTCAGTTGAAATCACTTTCTTTGCAGCAAGAAGACTTTCAAAGGAATATGGAGATTCAGTTATTGACTTGGCAGAAAGGCAACTAGTTTGCAGATCTAGACATTTCAAATCCATGGAGATTTATCTAGAATCAGTGGTCCTCAAACTACGGCCTGCGGGCCACATATTGTATTTGTTCCCGTTTTGTTTCTTCACATAAGATGTATGCAGCGTGCATAGAAATTTGTTAGTAATTTTTGTTTTTACTATAGTCTGGCCCTCCAATGATCTGTGGGACAGTGAACTGGGTCCCTGTTTAAAAAGTTTGAGGACCCCTGATTCTAGATGCATGAGAGTGACTTTTTTTTTTCAAAATAACTGCCAACCCAAGTAACAGACTTCAATGACATTGAGTGTCAAACTACGTAACCTGGTGTTTTCTTAAATACCACTGTCAAATGCTCTGAACTCTCTGTCTCAGACTGACTTGCCTATTCATGCAACTATATTTCTTTTTATAGATTCTTAGAGCAAGTTCTCATTCTTCGCTGAGAAAAGCTTGGTACTTATCACTATTTATCAGTGTGATCTTCTGTTCTGAACTTGCCAAGACCTTGCAGGGCTTGTCCATTATTTTTATCTACACAGAACTTTTAACATCTTGGGGTTGCCTCAACCTCAATACATATTTTCTCCTCACGCTTCTCCAAAGGTCTTACTAAAAGTACCCCACTTCACTTGCCTGATACTGCAATGGAAACAATTTGGCTTTCTTGAGGATATTATCCCAGTGATTCTTTTAAACAAATATTTAAAATTTTAATTTAAAGCACCATGATTTACAACACTGCTAATGATGGGATTTTATGCATACAACCTTTCAGCAACACACCCACCAGCAGTGTGTCTACTTTCCAAGCCAAAGAGATAGTATGGAGGTAAAGTACTTAATTTTTTTTCTTAAAGTACTTTATTTTTTAAGAGAAAGCAAACTTGCCTTACTTGTATCTCACCAGGGCTTGATCCCTGGTATCATATATAGTTCTTCAAGTTCCATAATGAGTGGTCCTGTGCACAGAATCAAGTGTAAGCACTGAGCACCACTGGGTGTGGCCCTCTGAAACCCAAAAGCAACAACAGCAAAAATAATGGTGTCAGCTTTTCTTCACCAGAGTCTCAGGGAACCCTTTCAATCATTCCTTGATACCTTCCTTGGCCAAATCAGTTCTGTAAGTAATTTGCAGTTTCTGTAATACATTTTACCATTTGTTATTTTCATGCTATATCCTTTGAATGATTCATAAGAAATATACTCTCATGCTAGTAGTAATATTCTCTTTCTATAATGAGTTTTATTATATTGAATATTTTTTCAATACGTTACAATGACTATAATTATAATGAATTATATTCTCTTATTATAATGAATGCTTTTAAATAGTTCCAGTTTCTAAATTTCATGCCAAATATACAAGTGGAAAGCTTCATTTCTTTCTTATTAAAATAGATACCATTCAATCTCCTGGAATTAGGGATTCAACTGGAACTTAAGCTGTATGACCAAGGTTAAGGCTATGATATTTAGGCCAGTGTAGGTTAAGTGCCTAATCTCAGTTCTGTTAAATGTAAATCAGTGAGGAAGTATGCAAGGTGAAGTAAATGTGCTCAACTGAAGAGGAAAGGCATTTAGAAAACTGTGACACACTTTTATGGACCCTGTAACATGTATTGTTGGCATTATTAGGATTCAGGTTTAATTTTGGAATTATTAAGAATGAAGAATGATTGACATAAATTCCTCCATATCTGAGTTCAGTTTATTCTTCATTCAAATACATATGTGATGCAATAAACTGAGTATGTTAACTTCAATATATGTCTTGATCATTTCTAGTGGCTAAACTTATTTTTCAAAGTCCTATATAGGGCTGAAGAGATATTACATTTGGTGTGGCTTTCTTTTCCTTATACTTCCATATAGGTCTTACATTACCTGACGAAAGTTCAATTCCCAGCACCATGTATGGACCCTGAGCCCTACCATGAGAACAGTCAGGAGAAAGTCCTGGTTCCCTCCCACAACCACACTAAAGAACCCTGCTAAAGAACCATTTAACTATTTGGAGAAAATAATAAAGTTAAAAATAATAAATTAAACATCATAAGAATTTTTAGTATATCGTCTGGTCTGAATATAATTCTGGGGGTCAAGTAAGATGAAAATTAAGGACACAAATGCATACAATCAACAGCATGAAGTATAAATGGGGCAAGAATAGATTCAATTCTCATAGAGCAATACCTACCTCTAGAGAGAGGAGAACAGTGAATTCAAGTGAATTGGCACTTGCACATGTGAAATAGTGAGAGAGATTGAGTGTGTGGGGGAGGTAAGTAGTGTATATGTAGTAGAGAAAGTGTGGGTGTACATGTGTTTTGAGAACTGCTTGAGAATGCATTCTTGAGGGAAGCAATCCTTCTGAAGATGATGGAAGATTATGAAGCAAACAAAGAAAATTGACAGGATTAGAAAAGAGCATTTCATATTAAGAGAATGATATATAAATGTCAGAGGAATGTAATATATCATAATGTGCTTAAGGAACCCTAAAATGTCAAGTTTCTTGAGTAAAAAAAAAAGGATGGGAGATTAGAGGAACAAAATGTGATTCAAGGAGACTATAAAGAAACTACTTTTAATAGAGTTTATAAAGAGCAAGTAAAAAGTTATAGTGTAATATTCTAATAATAATGTGAAGATTGGATCTGATAAGTAGTCTACTATATTTTGGCAGTACTAAAGAAGACCATTGTCATTATCAGGGACAAAAATGGGGAAAGGCTGAAGCTGGCAGTAGCTGTGAGGGCAAGGAAGAAGGCAGGGAGAAGAGAGTTCCAGAACTATATTGACGTTAATGTTAGCACTGCCTTAAAGTCATCATGGCGAGGGTATTGGGGATTGGAGAGAGAAGAGTGATGGCTCAGCGGCATGGAACTTGTCTTACATGCAGCTGACCCAGGACAGACCCAGGTTTGACCCTTGGTATCCCATATGGTCCCCCGAGCCTTGAGCAATTTCTTAACGCAGAGTCAGGAGTAACCGCAGAACGCTGCCAGGTATGCCCTCCAAAAGGCATTATGGGCCAAGTCCTAGTGGCTTATGACATTGCTATGCAATCCCCAGTTACTCAAATTTTGTGGCTGCTCTAAGTTTTTAAGAGTCACTAAATCCTGGGCTAGAGGGTATAGTGGGTATGGTGCTTTTCTTACACCACAAATAGTTGCTCTATCCTTGGACAGAGACAGGTATGCATCCCAAACTAAAAATTGTCACTAAGTTTGGAGGCAGTTTTTTCCATGATGGAATATCATCCTATTCGTGTGAGACACTTGAGCATGATTTTAATTCATCGGATCTGTTCTCTCTTACAAATAAGACCTTCTGCAGGTGAAAACAAAGGAAGGATTCTAGGAGCAGTCATCATAGGGGAGAACAGGAGAAACTTTGTTTAGCCATATTGCCAATGGTGTGACCAACTGCATTTTCCAGAGACCAGTGTAGTTGTAGAAAATAATTGGACTCTTTGATATTGTGTTACATAGATTTTTAGTATGATGAAAATTTCTTTAAGTATGAGTTTGCATTATTTGTATAACCAATGAATTCATAGCTATCCTTTTTAAAAACGAATCTTAAATCTCTGTAAAACATAAATTAAAGTAACAGTCTCTGAGTTATTATTAGATTGCTTCATATGGTCTAATCATCCCGTTTTTTTGTCTCTGTACAGTAAGAATCTAATTGTACAAGATGACACCTGAACTCCTTTTGAGATACCCAGTATTGTAACTAATTAGCAGAAATTTCACTTCAATAATACTGATACTGCAGATCATGAAAGTAAAGAAGCCAAAGGAAGAAATATAAGCCTTATGAACATTGAAGATAAGTTAAAAAAGACAGTTATATTGAGTGAGATCATTAATTACAGTCTAACAAGTACAAAATTCTTTGAATATTGCTTAATTGTAATATAAGGTATATTTATTCATACAAATCTGCCCAGTACCATCAATTCTTAGAGGAGAAATGAATATTTCTTTTCAAAAATTTTCTTACTTATTGCTAATATAACCACCAATCGCATCTGAGATGAATAATTATGAAGGAAGCATTAAATATTTTATGAGTAATTATGCATACACTCATTCATATTATCTAGCCAGTTGTTAATCTTTCTACTTTGAAAAGTCAGAACTTTGTATCAAAATCTTGATCCCGCCACACCCAAGATTAGTTTGGGTTATCTTCTGGTTCTGAACTCAGGAGTTACTCTTGGTGAAGCTCGGGGGACCTGGATTAGAACCCTATTCAGGTGATGTAAGGCAAGCACATTACCAACTGTCTTATCTTTCCAGCCCCATAATTCTGTGAATTTTCAGTATCCTAATTTCTTAAATATTTCACTAATTCTTAAAAGTTTTAACAAATCAATGTGTTACATACTCTTACTGCCATGTAATCTATGAAATCCTACCTCATTTAAGCCAACAAAGTAGTTATTACATCACACTCTTGTCTCCTAGATAGATCTCATAAGTCTGGAAAACTTTGTCCCATTCCATGTGTTAGGACAGGTAAAAGGGAAAAAAATATGACCAGAGAAGTCATAGTTCTTTGAAGCAGCGATAAGGGAAATTGAACAACATATTAAAGTTTGGTAGAACCAGGTTAATTAAAGTAACTCAAGTAAGTTGTCTTGCCTAACTAGATAAGTGGTATAGAAAATGACTAAAGGGGTCCTCACATAGACTCAAGGTTTTACAGATTACAGAACTAAATAGATAAAAGAGTCTATGATCATTAATGCAGATTAAGCAGAAAGAAGTTCATCCAAGGAGGAAAACAAAATAGAGAATTAAGGAATCAATAATCTTTAATTTTGTAGAGCATGTAAAGAAGATAAATTGACAAAAAGATCCTTAAGCACCTCAACTTTCTCAGCTTCCCTTGATATTTGGAGAAGAGGGCAGTGTGACTAGTTTTTCCTAAGAGACTATTCAAAAAAGCAAAGTGTCACTTCCTGTCACGGTCAGGTAAACTCAGTTCTTCTTTCTCACTCCCGAGCAATACACCAATCCATGGGTTTAGAAGCAAAGGATTCTGGGATGGCCAGTTCACAATATGGAAGGAGGCCGAGTCACTGAGTCCTGGCTTGACAGAGAACCACAGAGATGAATTGCTGATGTCAACAAGAATCAAATGGTGCTGGGGCTCAACCACTGAGAGATTTTGAGATTGGTTTGTTTCTGCAAAACAATCTAATTGGCCTGACTAATTGTCATAGCACAGCATATAGATTCAGAACATTAATATTTACATCCAGTTTCATTATTTATAATATCTTTTCTTTGACCTCTAACAGCTTCCGGTTTGTGGGCAAGAACCTTTATCAGAATTAAAGATATAATAAGAGACTTGAGCTCAGAAAATAAAATAAAGTCCAGTGATAGGTCCTGGAAATATCATATTCCACAATAGTTGGTATTTCCAAGGACTCAGGTGCAGTTATTAAGCAACTTGAGTTATAGAGTTGGATAAATTCCATAAGTCATTTAATTTGGTGAAGAATATGAGATACAATCATATTTTGCTTCAGAGCGAAGGCCGAGGTGCTCAATTGTAGCTTTCCGTTAAATTTAAATTAAATCAGGGGCCCGGGAGATAGCATGGAGGTAAGGCGTTTGCCTTTCATGCAAAAGGTCATCGGTTTGAATCCCGGTGCCCCATATGGTCCCCCGTGCCTGCCAGGAGCAATTTCTGAGCATGGAGTCAGGAGTAACCCCTGAGCACTGCCGGGTGTGACCCAAAAAACAAACAAACAAACAAAAAGATTTAAATTAAATCAAAAAAGATATTGATGCCTAGACCTTAACCCAAAGTAAATACAATCTGAATTTCTGGGTATTTAATCCAAATAAAAGTAAACTTTTATATTTACATTGGTGGTGTTATATAGAGTCAAAGCTAGGAATAATTTGGGGATACAAAGAAGAAAGCTGTTGAAGAACTTTCTTTCTAGACTGTATGTGGCTCAAGAGGTGAGAAAAAGAAACAACAGACCCGCAAAGATATGTAGACTTTAGGAAATGATAATTAGAGCAGTAAGTCCTCACCATAATAGAGATAGTAACTTTATCTTATTTTTATTTTTAATTTGGATCACACCCATGGGTGCTCAGGGTTACTCCTGGCTCTGTGCTCAGACAGGGAATGGGGGAAGGAAGGAAATAGAGGGCACTGGTGGTGGGAAAGTTGCACTGGTGAAGGGTGGTGTTATTTTTATGACTGAAACCCAACTACAATCATGTATGTAACCATGGTGCTTAAATAAAGGAAATAAAAGGAGAAAAAAGAAATTGCTCCTGGAAGGTTTGGGAACCGGGATTCAAAACTTGCATCAGCTACAGGCAAAGCAAAAGCCCTAGCTGCTGTGCTATCACTCTGGCCCCTCCTTCTATTATATTTTATTTTACTTTTTTGGTTTTTGGGTCACACCTGGCACAGCTCAGGGGTTACTCCTGGTTCTACGCTCAGAAATTGCTCCTGGCAGGCTCAGGGGACTGTATGGGATGCCAGGATTCGAACCACTGTCCTTCTGATTGCAAGGCAAATGCCTTACCTCCATACTATTTCTCTGGCCCCTCTCCTTTTATTTTTAATTAATTGTTCTGGTTTACATTAACACTATGATATATAATATTCCTAATGATGGTGGTATCATGCATACAGTGTTTCAACTGTGGCTAAAGTGCTAGCACCAAAGTTTTTCACTATCTCAAATCCCAAAGTACCCTCTTGATAAATTTAGTCATGTTAGCCATCTCGTGATGTCTATTATCATTGTTCATTGACTGCTATACTTTGCTTCTTTATATGTTACATATGAGAGGCCATTCTATACATATTTTACTGCCTCTGATTCAACATGATACCTTCTAACTCCATCCATGCAGCAGCAAATTGTATGATTTCATCTTCCTTATAGTTGGAGTATAATAGACTCCTTATAGCATTCCATTGTGTACATATACCACAATTTCTGTTTCTACTCATCTAATTTTGGACACCCATGTTGTTTCCAAATTCTGATTTCTGTGATAAGTACTGCTATGAACATTTGAGTGCAAATACCTACCTATATGAATTTTTATTTGGGGACCCTTGTAATAGAGCCTAAGAATGGAATGCCTAAGTCATATGAAAGTTAAATTATTTTGGATAAATAAATATTTTATATTTCCCTGTTGATAAAGTGATAAAAGAACTTTAAATCTATACAGTAATATAACTATTTTCATTTTAAACTTTTAAATTATAATATGTAAATGTAAATATATTATAAATATAAATATAAATGTTTTAAATTTATTTTTGCTTATATTTAAAGTTATTGCAAAATATATAATATCAATTAACAAAATTACTGTACCTCCCACCACTATTCCCATATACGCCACCAGTGACCCTGTGTTACTTCAGTGAAACTGTTCTTCCACCTTTCCTCCTATTGTCAGTCTATATTTTACAATTCAAAGCCAAGAATTTGTGATTGTTCAATATTATCTATCCTCTTGTTTTGTCTTTTTCCATTCCAAGACAATTAAGATCATTTGATAATTATTTTTCTACATTTGACTATTTTGTTTAACAAAATATTCTCAAGTTTCAACCATATTGCTATGAACTGGATGTTTTCATTCATTTCTTACAGTTGCATAGATTTACTTATTTAATTCATATTTATTTTCTTTATCCATCTGTTGTTAGACTTTTAGGTTATTTCCATTTCTTGAATATTATACTAAACATTCATCTGATACAGGGTTAAATACCCTGTAAAATAATATATAATATATTATAATTATGTATATTATATACAAATTTACAGTTTATATATTTATTATATATTTATTTAATTATATTATAATAATATATAATAATAAAAGCACTGGTAAAACTTTCCCCCAAAATATAACCAACCTCATATAAAATGATTAAAAAAATCAAAGAGATACAGATGGGTAATTAATCACATCTTAATGACTAAAAACAACCAGTGTTGGCATGAATGTAAGGAAAAAGGTATCATTTTCTGCTTGTGTATGGTCGCCATCTTTTTTTGATAAACAGTATAAACATTCCTTGAAAACTAGGTATTGTGTGGGACTAAAGAGATAGTACAGTGGGTAGTATATTTGCCTTGCTTGCATCTGATTAGGTTTAGTTTCCAGCATATGATCTCTGAGACCTCTAAAGTTATTCCTGTGTGTGCTCAGGAGTAAGTTCTGAGTATAGCTGTGCATATTCCCAAAACCAAAACCTGAAAACCCTAGGAACTGAGCTCCTATATGACTCAAAAATTCAAATTGTTAGCATTTACCCTAAGAGAAAAAAAAATGACCAGTAAAATCTTTTCAGAAAAGACTTATACCCTACATTCATTAAAGTGATCTTCATTAATAGCCAAAATCTGGGAAACAACCATGCCCAAGGACAGATGACGAGATAAGAAACTATGATATGTAGAACTGGAGCAATGGTATAGTCAGAAGTGAGTTTGCCTTGCAATGTCTGGCTTAATTCAATTTCTAGCACCCCATATGGTTCCTGTGTCTACCAGGAATGACTGATTCCAACATAGAGATAGGAATGAGTTGTGAGCACAGCAGGTTGTAGATCAAAATTATACCATATACTTCACAAAAGAAAGGCGAGGGAGAGAAATAATGTTTATTTCACTCAGAATTTTAAAAAAGTAAAAGACAAAACCCAACCGAAACAAATACATGGATTCTGGGTTTTTAAATTTTATTAAGATTTTGAGTCATCTGGTAGTGCTCGTTGCTTACTCTTGTCTCTGCATGCTGGGATCAAATCCTGATCTGCTACATGCAATGCTAAGATCCTTCCCACTCTACTATCATTCTGACCCTCAAAGAACATGGATTCTGACAGCAGAACTAACATTACCAGAGAGAGTAGAGTTGGGGAGTAAAGGAAGGAGGAATTCTCATGGTCTGTGGTGGTAGGAATGGATATTTTGGGGTTGTAGGTGTTAAAAGACAGCCCAAGAGGTGTAAACTTGCACCCAAGTTTGATAATTCTACTTGACCTTCATGAACAAACAACCTCCAAAATCACATTTTCTGAATAGAAGTCAGAAATATTTCATTTGGTGCTTTTTAGGATGGATAAAAGATGTCATATTTCTTTCAATAGAAATTTAATGTGCCAGTTATTTTTGTGTAGATTTTATTCTATAAGGCAAGGACCTTTACAAAAAAAGAAAATCAACTGGCAAGGTTTCAGTGAGAAGAATGTCTACAAAAATGGGACAGAAGGCCTTTAGCACTATTCCTTAAATCTTGACTTCCATTTTTCATTTCTGCTACTAGTAGCTTGCTTTTTATTATTCCCTCAGGAACATTCTATCACCAGATGGAACTGAGAAATATGATTTTGTCTTTTAATATTTTAAGTTCAAGTTATCAAAATGTCATGAACTCAGTGAAATGAAGCTTATGTCATATCATCAAACTAAGAGTTCTACATATTTATCTCCAACAACATAATAACGTAAGTATAATTGTTTTTGGAAGATCAATTCATTAAATAGCAATGCTCTAATTGTATTTCAAAATTCATAGGAAACATTTTCTAGGTTGAAAATAAATAATAAACAGATCTTTGATGAGACCTATGTGTAAGGCAGATACTAATAAAAGATGTAATTTTGGAAAATGAATGCATGGAACTCTATCATTAACAGTATTGTAATCATGATGCCTCAAAAAAAATTAAAACATCTGAATTTAATCTCAAATTGAGCACACATATTTCATTTGATTTGACATTTCAAGTGTCTAAATTTATCATAAGTTTTAGAAGATTTCCAATTTTTACATTTACACATTCTCAAAAAAGTGAGGACTATATTGTTCCATGCAGTCATCAGCTTTAGATGAAGGACCAATTCACATGTTTGTCCAGGAGTTGGGAGAGAGCAGTAATTGAAAAAGCATCTAGAGGCAAAAATGATAAAAGAGCAGGTAAGGTATTTGCTTAGTATGCAGCTGAATCAGGCTAAATCCCGGGATCCCTATATGGCCTCTAAGAACCACCAGAGTGATCCCTGGATGGAACCTGAATATTGTGGCATGTAGTAACCACTGAGTATCGTGGGATGTAATCTCCTACCCCCAAACAAAAAAAATTAAAGAAAGGGCATCTATTTTCATCTATACTGAGGTGAAGAGAGAGCTAGGCATTATATATTAAGGAATATTAAGATTGTGGTAATTAAAATGAGAATTAAAGGTAAGGAAGGAAAGAATAGCATTCACTAATTATTCACAGGTATGTATCATTGAAATATTATGCTTTTTTTTTTTTTTACTAGGAGAACAGCCTAGAAAGTCTTCAGGAATACATGGACCTACTGAGAACTACCCAGACTCTCCAGGAATATATAAACCCACTGAGAACTGCCCACATAACCTCCAGGAATAAAGACCTGTGGGGGAACTACCCATAGCCCATGGCCGGAAGTGGGGAGAAGTCTGTCATAAAGTCTGAGATTTTACTGATTACTTAGAAATTTAAAATCTTTGCAGGAGGAGCTGAGCAATAGTATAATGGGCAGGTTGTTTGCCTTGTAAATAGTCAAACCGGGTTCAATCCATGGTATCCTATATAACCCAAACACCAGCCAGAAGTAAATCCTAAATTAAGAGTCAGGAATAATCCCTGAGCATAATCAGAAGTGGCCCCCTGACAAAACATAAACCAATCTTCTAATGACAGAAAATGCTTTGAAATGAAAATAATAAGGCAGAGCAGCAAAGGACTGAGCAGAAGGCCACAAGAAGGGAAAATAATTCCTTAACGATTTATTAGAGTGTTGTTTTACTTATGAATGAAACATCACGCTTGCCCAATGCTCCGTGTGTTCATGCCAATGAAGAGATGATCATTTTCTCTCAGTTACCTTAGCTAATTGACATATTTCCTAAGAACAAAATCAATAAGGAGGCAGAGATTCTTTCAGAATGATGCTTCCCTTTTTCTCTAGAGGTACATTTAGAATGCATAGACCATGGGATAGTTATTAAACAATGTTTTCCTTTAATTTGATCATTTATCATTTTTAGGACAATTTTTACCAAGTTTTTAAAGCATCATGTACTACACAAACAAGTTTGCATTTTCTTTCTGAGCCAAGCAAATTCTAAAGACTGAGAGAACAAAAAAATTTTGAGAGCTGGAGTCAAAATAAGTGTTTGAATTTTATACCATCATTTTTTCTCCAAACCTATCACTTTAGCTCATTTTCTTCATCTATACAGAGGAGATAATGAATACCTATTATGTTTTGTTATTTTGATAGGAAGGTTGTCACTGGTAGACTGAATAAAAATATCAGTAATGCCCACTTAGCTACTTTTCTGAAGGTTTCTAAGAATTAGCGAGGGTTTGCAAAATACTGAAGAAGCAGCATATATTATCATACCATTACGAGTTGATATTATTAAGTGTCAGTGAACTGTTATATATATTATATTTGATGAGTGTAAAATCTTAAATAAAGGAGTTGACTTACTAGCTCTAGTACTGCAATGTGTTAAGGTAGAAAAGTATATGCATATAAAGAAAAAGAAAAAAATAAAAGAAATAACAAAACTTCACCATCAAGGCCATAAAAACGCATTTATAGCAAAATATATTTTGCAGTCTAAAAATTACAAAAAACATATTAAGAATCAACCACTGTTTTAAACACTCAAGATATCTGAAAACAATCTAATAAGATGTGTTAAAATTTTAGAATAGTCTTTACATATAGAAAACCGAAGGACAAAGGACTGAGATGTTCAAACATAAGACAAGATACAGAAGTTCAAGGAAACTCTCCTTCCAATTCAAAGTATATTGTAGGGGAATAACCTTGCTGTTTATAAATTTGATATTCACTTAAAAAATTTAGATTTTGTGAATAGAGATGCAACAGAGATCCAAATAGTGTTGCTTACAAGATAGTCTTGGAGAATATGAAAATTCATACTAAGTGTGATCAAAGGAGTAAATTATATTAACAAGTAAATAAAAGGAACATTACTATAAAGTTTAGATTTGAGAGCATAGGGCCCCACCCAATGGTCCACAGAGGGCCTTATTCCTGGATCTCTGCTGAGTGAACACTCCTGGCATTACTCTGAGGTATCATATGAAGTGCTGGGAATTGAGTTATGGTCAAGCATATTTAAGCCAAGCAATTTACTTTCTGTACTTTCTCCCTGGGCCCAATTTAACATCATGTTAAAGAGGTAAAGTCAATATTTTTTCTGATATATTAATTATCTCATGTTGTAAATCCACATCAAATAGAGAATAATTGCAATATATTTTATGCTTTTAGTGATTGACAGGTTTTTTTTTATCTACATATAAGGAAACTTGTTTGTAAGAGAGGAACACTAAAATCAAAACAAATAAAATTCTAAATATGTTATTACAGGTTTATGTAAGATAGGCAGGTATACATACACATGGGTAAATTATTGAGACTGGTTAAAGTAAATTGAGCTATATGAATTTTTGAACCTTTGTACCTACCAGGCTGAAGATATTACAACCTCTGTTATTTCTGTTAAAGTTAGCTAAAGCCTTGAATATTAAAGCAGATGTCACGAGTCCATCCATTTATAATATATTTAATGCTAAATAAACATTCTATTTCCTATTTCTCATCTGTATTGTGTAATATACCACACACTACTGATAAAACTAAAGTCATTGCCTTTTATTTAAATGATTTTCTCTTTAATTCCTTATGTGGAACAGAGGGCACAATGCTTCTACAGATGACTAGCTTTGATCATTACTTTTTCCCTTTTCATTTCTTATTCAATATAATGATCTATTCTGCCCAAATGTTTATATTTTTTCCTAAAGACATGGTCTGGTACATGTGCCAAAGGCAAATATGTCTACTTTAACTAAATTCTGAAACTAAATTGGAAATGAAAATTAAAATAAGTAGAACAATATTTTTGTTTGTTTTTTGGCCATACCTGGTGACGCTCAGGTATTACTCCTGGCTTTGTGCTCAGAAATTGCTCTCGCTTGGGGAACCATATAGGATGCCAAGGGATCAAACCATGGTCTGTCCTAGGTTAGTGCATGCAAGGAAGACACCTTACCACATGTCCCACCACTCCGGCCCCAGGTAGAAGAATTTTTAATAATTTGTTTAAACATCATGATTACAGAAATATTCATAGTTGGGTTTTAGTCATAGAATGGACACCACCCTTCACCAACATAACTTTCCAACCACCAATGTTCCCCATTTTCCATCTCCTCTATCCCTGCCTGTCTTTGAGTCAGGCATTCTATTTTTCTCTAACTATCAATGTTATGATAGTTGTTAGTGCAGTTATTTCTCTAACTGCATATACCACTCTTTGTGGTAAGCTTCATATCATGAGATGGTCTTTCTACCCTCATCTCTATTTTCTTTGGGTAGTATTATTACCACGCTGTCTTTCATTTTTCTTAAATCCCACATGAGTAAAACTATTCTGTGTCTGACTCACTCCTTCAAATTTATTTCACTCAGCATAATAGTTTCCATGTTCATCCATGTACAGGAAAATTTCATGACTTCATTTTTTCTGACAGCAGCAGAGTATTCCATTATATATGTACCACAGTTTCTTTAGTAAAGCATCTGGGTTGTTTCAAGATTCTGGGTATTGTAAATAGTGTTGCAATGAACATAGGAGTTCAGAGGGAATCTTTGTAATGTGTTTTTGTGTTCCTAGAATATTTTGCACCTCAAAGGAAACAGAAACTAGGATACAAAGGTCACCCACAGAATGAGAGAAACTATTTGCCCAAAACCCATCAGATAAGAGGCTAACATCTAAGATGTACAAGAAACTGTCAGAACTTATCAAGAAAAAACATCTAACTCCATCAAATCTAGGGAGAAGAAATGAACAGACACTTCCTCAAAGAAGGAATACAGATGACCAAAAGGCACAAGAAAAAATGCTCTACATTACTAATCATCAGGGAGATGCAAATTAAAACAACAATTAGGCATCTCCTCACCTCAAGGAGACTAACACACATGACAAAGAACAAGAACAATCAGTGCTGGCAGGGAAATGGGGAGAAAGGAACTCTAGTTCATTGCTGGTGGGAATTCCGCCTGGTCCAATCTTTTTGAAAAACCATGTGAATATTAGTCAAAAAATTAGAAATTAGCTTCCATTTGATCCAGCAAAACATGTTTGTAATGGACCCATTCATTGTTTCTATTACCAATAAGTTTCAATTTTAGAATTATACTCGATCCCACAAAATTTCTCATTATTTCTAATTTCATCAAAATAATTTTAATACTATAAAAATGTACTTGGGAATACTGCTATAAAGGGGATAAGTTTGGGGACCTGGTTAATTTAGCATATTACTGTGGTAATTTAAAATTTTCTTTGAGTAATGAAGTATCAAATATTTAAGTTCTGATTTCTTTAACCAGCTATTTTGTTCATTAAGAGTAAAATGATAATTTAAAGTATATGACTAAGATTGAATAAAAATTGTATTTGAGTATGTTTTTGAGTTTTACATTTCCATTCATTCATTTTATTTAATGTGTTATTATATTTTATTTATATGTAGTATGAATTAGGGTCGTTGTTTAATTTACTCATTTCATTTTACCAAGTCCTGAATAAATATTGAAAAGTTCCATAGCCTAAATGAAGTAAATTATAGATTGGAAGTTTTCCATTCACCTCCCCTCTCAAAAGCCATAAGAATGTTTTTATATACAGTCACAAATATATACAGATATACATAAATGGATACAGAAATACATATATCGAGTTCTATATATCTCAGATATTTTTGCACTAATATTATTTTTCCAAACTTATCATCTCATCTTACTCTGTTCACTTTTGTGGTCTTAGTGGCATCTCTTGAAATTTTGTTGCTTGGAGACCGAATATTTGAAGAACATTCACTGCTGTGACCCCTTGAAAATTTAAGATGCTTAATGAAAAGCTGACAGAACTCATCAACGTGCTCCTGAGCAGGCAGGACTTATTCTAAAAGTCATAATGAAACTATTGTCTGAATATTATTATTTATCTTATTAAAATTTAAAATAATTTCAAGATTACAAACATGCTTGCAATCTGGATATTATTTGTCCAGGTGGTTCTTAACTAAAATATACGGTGCAATAGATAAAACATATGTAGGACATAAACCTTAATGATTATCAAAAGCCATTAAAAATAGAGGTATAATAATAATAATAATAATGCATCTATAAAAGCAAGCAGTCCTTCCAGACATTTCCACATAGCTGTGCTCGTGGGTTTTATTGCATGTATGTTTTTGGAGGGATCTCTCGAGTGTTACTCTTGAAATTGAGGGGTCCTGCTCAATAATTAGAACTGTGTGAGTGGTTTAAAGCAAGGGCATGGGATTACTTGGACCATACCAAATAGTAGTTAGAGAGTTTCCAAAGCTACATTTGCTAGCATGCAGGGGGCAATGTGGACAGAGGAATAGTACTATGCAACATGCAAGTTGTGGGCTTTAATCCCTGTATAATCTCTCTGACCCCTATTGTCTATATTGTTAACTCTGTTTTTTTATTAGTGTAATTCAGTGAAATGTCATAAGGATAATTGTGGAAGTCAATGATCGACAGAGGAGATAAAATGCCAGCTACAACTCCTATCACAAAAGAAACAATGGGGAGTGGAAGAACATACAGACAAATCCTATCTGATAAAGGTATTAGTAATAGAAAATTATGTAAGAAATCTATGCCAGGGTACAACAACACAATAGTCCAATTTAAAAGTGAACAAAGAACATACGAGCCTTTTTTTGTATAGGAGCTATTTAAACAAGCAAAAGTACTTGGTATTATTAGTCACTGGATAAATGCAAATCAAAGGACAATGCTTATCATCTTACAATTGACTGAATGGCTCTTTATTTATTTATTTATTTTTGACTGAACGGCTTTTCTCAAGCAGATAAGAAGTAACAAATATTCACCAGAATATGGAGAAAAGGGAACACCTATGTGCAGTTGGTGGAAGTATTAAATTGCTAGAGCATTATGGACAACAGTATGAAGGTTTTGTTTAAAAAAATAAATAAATAAAGGGGCCAGTGAGACAGGCCTCTTGCCTGGTTTGTGGCAAGCCTAGGTTTAATTCCCTTAGCTCTACTAGGTGTGATCTCTGAGAATAGAAGCTGAAGAACTGTACTTCCAAGCTTTACTCAAACACCAAAAAAAGAAAAAAAAAGGAAAAAAATTAAAGAAAGAAACATGGAATTTATAATTTCTTCTTCCAGTCTATTTCCAATAAAAATAATGTTACTATGTCAAAAAGATGTTGCCATAGTCCATGTTCAACTTAACATAATTTATAATAGCTATAACATGAAAACAATCTAAATGTTCACTGACAGGTAAGTGGATAAAAAAACTATGGTATATATAGAAATATTAGTTGTAGAAGAAACTGTTTTCCTTAGATTTAAAACGAGGAAGAATGCCATCTGAAGACAGATAATCTAATAACAATTTGGATATGATAAAATATACATATATATTTGTATAAATATATAAATAGTGGAAAAACCAGAGCCCTTTAAAACTGGGACATATTAAACAGAGCCCAAGACTCCAGCATGTCTTCACAGTGTCCAAGGATTGAGAAAATATTAACCTTTAGCAGAAGGTATGTCTGTTTAAAATATCAAGTGTGTATTATGTCTGTATTTTGCATTTTTGAAAAGTAGTTAAAATATTTTAAATGAGGAGTGCAGAAAATAAAGTTTGATTAACTAGACATTTTTTAATATATTTTATTTAAACACCTTGATTACATACATGATTGTGTTTGGGTTTCAGTCATGTAAAGAACATTTTATATCAACTTTAATTTAGCTGGAAGATGAAATAAAGTGGATGACATTGGTAAATTGTTGGGGTTTTTTTCCCCACTCTATGGTGCATGGTTTACTCCCAGCTTAGTGCTTAGGGAATCCATGTGACGTCTGAAATTGAACCTGGGTCTCCTGCTTAAACAAACAAACACACAGATAAACAAACAAAAGCATAGTCCAACTTACTGAGTTATCTCCTAGGCTCACTTTAAGGGTTTTGATGCTACTAATGCACTCCATTTTCCATGTAGTGCCTCCATATAGTGGTAAATTATTTAGAATTAATATTTTCTCCAAAAGAAAAGTAATCAATGCTGCACGAAACTTCAATTGATTGGCAAGAAAACAAACAAATAAATAGCACCTATCTTGTAAGTTTATATGCATATATAATGAATATGTGTGGGGCCCGGGAGATAGCATGGAGGTAAGGCGTTTGCCTTTCATGCAAAAGGTCATTGGTTCGAATCCCGGTGCCCCATATGGTCCCCCGTGCCTGCCAGGAGCAATTTCTGAGCATGGAGCCAGGAGTAACCCCTGAGCACTGCCGGGTGTGACCCAAAAACCAAAAAAAAAAATGAATATGTGTAAAAACAGAAACTGGGTAATATGATTGCTTAATGAACAGGATTATTATCATTACTTTTCTTATTAAATGAAATTAGGCCAGCAGGATCATCAAATGATAGAACGAAGTTTGTGATGATAGTCACGGAGCCACAAAGCTAATCATAAACTGTTGTTGAAGAAAAGGAAAGGAAGGTATTGTCTACGTAACAACAGAATGAGCACAACCAGAAGAAACTAGGTCAATACGAATAAAAGAGGAAGTAAAAACATGCCTGAATGCTTTCAGTAAGTATGAGAGAAGAATCAGAGGGGGATATGTATTAATGGACAATTTATTCTTGGGAGAAGTATAAAATCAGAGACCTGCTTAGTTCTTCATTTATGTCATATTTGATCCTTTATTGAGGACTGGTTTACATACTAACTCTTTTATATTAAACACGCTGCTTTATGGAATTTATGATTATGCAAATGCCATACAGCTTCTATACCACCAACATATAGATTTATCTATCATCTCAGCCATGCTTTTGAGTCCACTGACAGTACAACTATCTGCTCACCAAAGGCCTTGTTCTTCAGTTGATGAGGCTTTTGAAGCCTCTCATAAACTGGAAAAAAATGTCCTTGAGAAATATGAAGTTCTCTTCTTTCTTTCTTTCTTTCTTTCTTTCTTTATTTATTTAGTTAGTTAGTTTTTTGGGTCACACCTAGCAGCACTCAGGGGTTACTCATGGCTCTGCTCTCAGAAATCACTTCTGGCATGCTCAGGGGACCATATGGGATGCCAGGATTCAAACCACCGACCTTCCACATGCAAGGCAAATGGTTTACCTCCATGCTATCTCTTCTTATTCTTCTAGCTGAACTTGACTCCTAGCCTATTACATCCCTGATTTAATCTAGTCTTTCCATTATCAACATGCTCCTAATCTAACTCTTGTACAAGAAGTCATTTATTTATTAAACCTGAACAGAATATTATAATATTGACATACATGGGAGATTTTCCTTTATTATTATATGAATGGTGTTGCGATATATTTTGTGAATCATAAACTAAGATCTTAAAATATTTGTTTCTCAACTATCATTGTGATGTGTTTATCACAGTATTCTGAGAGAAGTCATGAAATAATAAGCATCAACTCATTTTCTTGAAGTTAGTTAATGGTTGCTTCATGTTCTATAGTTACTGACTCCTTTTTCTTGGATCACCTTACATACCTAATGCATGAACTTGCAGTATGGACACCTCCACTAGGAAAATGGTACTATTCTATTCATCTATCACCCTTGTGTTAGGTTGCTACTTTCATATGATATGTTTTAACTCAACTGGGGATGCAAACGGCTGTTGGAATTAAAAAGAACTGGTTACAAAGATCCAAGTCATCTTCTTCATAATGGAACATAAAAATAGCAATAATAAAGTGGATTGAGGTTTATGAAAAAGAAAAAGAAAGAATAAAAGAACAGGCCCAAGTAGTTCATGAGTCTTTATAAGCTCTCTAAACAAATGCAAGACCACTTTCTAAAATGGCATTGGACACTCACTTTTCTTATAAGAAACCTATAAGCACCAGAAGTTCTCTATGAATAGAGGATCAAGGCTTATGGCTGATCACATAAAAACTAGAACAATTTCTGATCAGTCTTCTCATAACAGTAATGATAAGCTACAAGCTTATATTTTTCTATTTAATGTGTGAAAACATGAGCAGCCTAGTAATGTTAACTTGAAAAAGAATCCAAAATTAACCATGAAAACCTTGACCCACAGATATTTATGGTCTTTTTCTTAGTATACTCAGGATTTCTTTTTACTCCCAACATTATAAATCACCACAATTTTGACATGAGACATATGACTCAGTTCTATATAGTACCAATTCTGTGAAAACAGATTACAGAGACACTAGTTATTACAGCATATTATTGCAGCATTCAACCAAATATGCCTTATGCTGACTAGAGAGAGGTTTCCAGTTGATGAAGCAAAAACAGCAATGTCCCAACTCAGAACATATGCTATCCTGTAATTAGAAAAAAGAAAAGAGCTAAATATAAAGACCAAACTATGTTGTATCACTGAAATGCAATCTCTCCAAAACTATGAGCCAGCTTTACTTTTACTGTTATTTGGTTATCAATGGTAGAAGAAGTACTCTTTTAAAGGAAGTGTATTTTAATGCAAATTTCATCATTCAAATCACTGTAGGTACTGAGAAACCAAGAGCTGATTTTTCTTCATGGATTTCCCTCTCTTCATAGTCAAAACATCCAGGGCATGAGAAAATGAGGTTAGCTCTAAGAAGAATGGTAATCATTTATTAACAACGGCTGCAAGCCAGAAAAGAATTACAGAGATAAATCAATCTGGAGCAATAAAATGGCAAAAAAATCCTGAGTAAGAACAAGTCCAATATTAAAGTACTGTTTATTTTCAGCGTACCCAACAAACTGCTTAGAGAAATTGCAACGTTTTTCCTTATGAAAAATATGGCCACACAACTCTTTTTTCCTGTCCACTGAACCTCACAGAATGGGTGTTGAGACAGAGATATGACTGTCTTAATTGTGTTAACACCAGCTGACTGACTCAGAGTGGTATTTAGTTATTAATTCACTCACCATGGATTGAATTTCTACTATGTCTCTATCTTAGGGACTTGGCACACAGGAATTGTCTTGTGCAGTGATGGATGTCACCTCTGAAATAAAGTTACATATGAGGAGTCCTGAAGGTAGGGTGAAGGAAGACTTCACAATTGAACAGCAAAGAAACAGAAGTTTAAAGAAGTAGGAATTTGTCGTTTTAGACAAGGTGAAATATTGTGCATCAGAGGGCAAGCACAAAGCTACAGAGGTGTGAAATAGCTTATGATATTTGGAAAACAAGCTGCTTTGTGTTACTGCAGTAAAAGCAGCAATTCAGAAATGACTAGAGAAGTGACTCAAAATCAGGCTGGCAGGAACTTGATGGTGAAAGATGTTTAAGTCCAAATCATGTAACTCATTCCTTGCTGAGAGGACAAAACTAGATTTGGGATTTAGAAAGTGACTTCCCTTAGCAATGTGCAACTAAATAACAGAGCCTGAGAACCCCTGAGGGGCTCCAGCAAGTCACAAGAGGGTATGAAAGACTGGATTTGAAATGGTGTTGGAGAATGACAGGGATGGGCTGCTTGGAATAGAAATGAGAGAAATAACTTTTCAAAATGACTTCTAATCCCTGGATTGAGCTGATGAGCTAATGTGATTTTCCTGAACTGACAAAATAAAAACAAAATTAAAAAAAAACAGATTAATACAAGTATTGGACTAGGTAGAGAGGGTGGGAAATTTCTTTTTTTGGAGATAACCAGAATATTACATGTAAAACATCAAGTAAATGGGGGCCAAAGTATTAGACAGAGGGGGCCACAGAATAAAAACAGTGTCAGGAGCCATACTAAGCAGAAGCATGAAAGAAACTAGTCATTGCCTGGGTCTTAACTTCTTAAACTGTAGGTCTCATATTATCCTGTGCTGGGCCACAATTAATATATGACTTACAAAAAAATCTTAGAACTTGAAACAGGGCAATAGTACAGTGAATAGGACACTTGACTTGGATGCAACTGACCCAGGTTCAAATCCTGGCATAATCCCACAGGGTACCAGGAGCAATTCCTGAATGCAGAGTCTGGAATAACCCTGAGTAGCACCAAGTCTGGCCCAACTCTGCTCAACCCCCCAAAAAAGTTCACCAAATTCTTAGAACTATTTCAAAATACACTTATTTATGATTTCCTAACAATAGTTTATATATCTATAGAGTCATGGGTCATACTGAAATTTCTAAGTTGAAAGGGGTAGTAAGAGTGACAAATATAAAAGAAGACCTAGCCTAAGACATCTCAAGTGTACATAAAATTATATTCCCCCTTTTTTAAATTAATCACTGTGAAAAATTGGGCTCACTGAAGTCTCAGTGCTATCTCAATAACGAAACATTCCCTCAACTCACACACAGTGCTCTCTTCTCCCTTTTCCCTTTGGTAATCTCTAGTTTTCACAGGTCTAGGAGTTGGTATTAAGGATAGTATCCAGTTAATTTCTTTTGGTTATTATATTTCTATATGGTATTAAAAACATAAAACATCCACTAATTGTCTTTTACTTCCAGGTATTATAAAGTACAATTGACTTTTATGTCACATAGTAATCACTTCAGGTTCTATGCAATTTATCCCAAAGACATGGTTTCATCTTCTTTTAATGACAGGGTATTAGTTTGCTGAGTATAATATATATATATATATATATATATATATATACACTAATGTATATAAAATATATGTCACTGCTTCTTAACTCGGTCATTTATCAATGGACATTTAGGTTTTATTGCATGCTTTGGCTATGGCACATTGCTTTTTGAATTACTTTCCTGTATCTTTCTGATAACTACTTAAGAGTGGTATTGCTGGGGCCGGGCGGTGGCACTGGAGGTAAGGTGCCTGCACTAACCTAGGACGGACCGTGGTTCGATCCCCCGATTCCCCATATGGTCCCCCGTGCCTGCCAGGAGCGACTTCTGAGCACATAGCCAGGAGTAACCCCTGAGAGTCACCGGGTGTGCCCTCCCCCAAAAAAAGAGTGGTATTGCTGAATTATGTATAGTATTTCCTTTTTTTAAAAAAAAATTTGGGCCACACCCAGCTGTGCTCAGGGTTACTCTTGGCTTTGCACTCAGAAATTATTCCTGGCAGGCTTGGGAAACCATATGAGTTGTTGAGAACTGAACTCAGATCAACCTCATGGAAGACTATCCACTGTGCTATCCTTTCGGCCACTGGACTTTATCACCAGGATAATTTCATTGAGTTTAAATGACTAAAGAAAACTTGATAAGACTTACTTATGAGTCAAAACACATGAATAGCCAGGACAATATTTCTGTAACATCAACCATTGCCATATGTATATGAAACATATTGCACATCTATAAAATATATATTTAAATGTATATATTTATAAATGTACATACATGTTATTCTACTAAACACTTCTATAAATATATAAATCAAACCATATCCCTACACTTCCCAATGGCTACTAATTTTTTTGAGTCAGGGACCATAGTGGTGGTGCAAGTGGTAGGGCATCAGTCTTGCATGTACTAGATCCCCTGGTGTTCCATATGGTCTCCCAAGACAGGAGTGATTTCTGAGTGAATAGCCAGTAGTAACCCCTTAGTGTCACTGGGTGTGGCCCAAAAGCCAAAAAAACAAAGAGTAAGAGACAACATTCTAATTCTAGCCCATAAGGTTTTCTAAGTTATGCCTCTTCCTTGTCTTTGTCTTTGTTGATTGTCACTAACCTACTTATTTTTGCTTCTTTGCTAATCCAGAAGTATGAGTGTTTAACAATTCCCTTTTGTCAAGAGTGCATTTCCTGCAGATACTTATATAACCTTGAGACTATTGTCAAAAGGTATTTTTTAAGTGCATTCTTCCATACAATTGTAAGAAAGATTTATGATATCTAAACCTTATTCTGATATTAAAGCCTATCATTTTCTCCTATTTATTTTCCCATAGTATCAGAGGTCAGATTTTGGGTACTTCCTTTAAGCATCTTAATGGCAAATACAAATATATTATAAGATAATGGCAAGTTGCTGAGGGTAGCTATAGAAAGGATTTATATGATTTGTAGTGGAATAGGCAAGGCTTATGCAGCCTTAACAAATAAGCCCCTTGTCTCTGATATCTAAGAAAGTTGATTTTCTCTTAAGTCAGGTGACAACAGGATGGCACTCAGTGATTCAGGTTCTTTGTATTTATGTCTCTACTTCCTCCTTTCTCTACCCTGTCACTAAGGACACAGAGAATATAGGGTATTTTTTAGAGGATCTTAACCTAATCAAGACTGGGTATGGCCCACATTAGTTCTGCTCAAAGTCCAATGATCAGAACTAGTTTTGTGAGTTCACTAGGGTGGCTTCTTCTAAATACCACGAAGGCCTAAAATGGGTAATCAGACTAAGCCAGTCACAAAAGCCAGATTTGGGGACAATTTTATTCTGATATATTTTCACATTTAATAGAAAGAGCAGAGGAGTGTAACTCCAAAGACTGCACTTAAGACCTAACTGAACCCTTCATTGCCCAGGTGAAGTTGAGCAATTTAATGAACCCTGCTGAGATTAACCTATAAAAGAAGGACAATAATACATATAAAAAGTGTATCTAAAAAGTCTGTGAGATTCAAATATGTGTGAACAGTATTACTGTGTTTAGGCTTTGGTTCTCATGAAAGTAAATTTATGCTGTTGTATAAAACATAGACACCTTGATTGGATGCAATAAAAAGTTGTATTTTTATTTTGCATCAATATTGATGTCATATAATTGTTAGAGTCAGAGAGATATTATACCATTTCCAAACCTGCTGGATTAACAGCTGTGATGCCTGAGCATTGAAATAAGGAGCTGTTTATGTGTGAACATCAACACATTTTCTATATACAGAGTAGAAAGTAAATGTTGGAAATTCAGATGAAATGCAGACATTACAAATTACCAACAACACATTTGCAGACTCTGAAGAAGTCTTTTTGTTTTATCCTTTCCTGCTCAGAATATAGATAAAAACCAATATTCTGAGTTTATGAAACATTTTCTGTTTTGTTTCTGGAAGCCATCCCTCTGGACAACTATATGCTTAAGGACTTGATGTGTAATTAGGACAAGGCATAATACTGACCAAGTAGCAGTGATTGAAAAATCTTATTAGAATGTACCAAAGACTCTTAATAATATAGATGTTTATAACTAGAATGTCTGTCAGAATTTCATATATTTTAAATAGATTTATATATTATTTTGTAATAGAGTATTTTAATCATTTAAGATTGAGGAAAAAGTTAACATTAATAAATAATATTCTTTCTGCATATTCTCTATATTTTAAAATTTTCTATAAATAACTATTCTAATATTTAAGAATATTTAACAAAATATTCACAGAAGTGGATTTTACTATTAAAATATGGTTGGGGTTTTTGGAAAATTCAATAATATTATGTAATATTAGAACAGGGGTTCAAGTAACATGTTTAATTCCACAAGATTCTAATTAAGAACTTCTTAACTTGGCACACCATTAAAAAACTTATTTTAATCAAATGTAATAAACTTCATTAATTGATATTTTTCCAGGCCTATTTTCCATTATTTATTTTGATGCACTGGTAAAGTGTCTATGCCTTCATCCATACAATTTTAAGAGAGTTTGTAAATTGTCTCAACTTGGATTGTGTGCTTCCTTCAACTGGCTTCACTATAAATTCCATATAAATTTAAAAATAGTATTGGCTATCAAAAACTGTATAGTGGCACCTATTATCTATGAGAAAGCTGACTTGATGTTTATATCTGAGTCTGATTGTAGAATATTTCCAGTATTAAGGAATATTTACTTTGGTAGAAACTATCATTATTCTTACTCAGAAAACATATATTTCTGTTAGTGAACAGTTCATTCTATATTCATACAAGCTAGAAGGAACACTGTTACAGTCAGGTAAAAGTTATAGATTAATGATCTAAAATATGAGGCGATAAAGAATGAGCTATACTGTGTTGAACATCCTGCAGTCTATACACAATCCTGCATGAGAAGCTTCTCATTGAATCGTATCATGGACTTTTCCTGCCTGGCCATTTACACACATATATCTATTGTGATGAACAAAAGAAGCAGATGAACAGTAAGGCTAGACACAAATAGATAACACCGCCACATGCTGGAATGCAGACAGTAGATCAACAATGATCTAAAGCTGTCTGAAACCGAAGGTCACTGAACCCAGATTTTGAAAACATGCCCAAGAGATGGCTTGTAAAATAAAAGGCAATAGGAAAACAGTGAAGTTTATAAGATGTAATATGGGATATTATTATAAAAATAAGACCAGGTTAGTTCTAAGTGAATGCTTTTTTGCTAACAACTTGTAATGTTACTTTGGTCCAGGAGTTGGATTTTTCTTCCATCACCCCAGATTATAGCCTTGAGCATAACTGCTTCTTTCCTTTTATTCTCTTTAGACACTTCTGTTATTCTCTTTTATAAAAGCAATTCAAAGAGCTGGTTGCAGAGTCATACATTGTTAGATGTTTTGGACTAGAGTGTAGAAAACTTGCAATGAAAAAAGAGAGCTCACCTCAAAAGTCACTTTCTACATGTCATTTTAAAATGCCAAAAAAAAATAGTGCACACTCATGTCCAGGTGCACATACAGAACTGCATTATGACAAAAGCCCAAATATTTCTTCCTATATCACATGTTTCTTCTCAATAATCTATTTTTTAACCATGCTTAACAGTAGCTTCTGGTTTATAATAAAAGCTATAATGATCTTCTTTTATGAATGCTGTGTCATAAAGTTCTAGGAATATTATTCACTTTAAGTCTATTTGTGCTCAGATAACTATAACTTAAGGGCCAATTTGGTCTCCTATCTCTTTTTGCACAGCCTATTTAAGATTTTTTAAAAATAAAACATTCATTTGTTTGTAGTTGAGATAACATTTTTAAAGGTGTTAACATTTAAAGGTGTTCATTCACACCCATTAGATTAAAGACTGCCTGCATCTTTTTTTAACTCTAAAAGCAACATTGTGTAGTTTCAATATAGACCCTATGCTCTCAAGACAAAAATATCAGGTGACATGGAGCTAGAAAAAGCCTGTCAAACTAAGTGAATTAGAAAGGAACCTTCTAGTGAGTTGGGGAGTGAGAGGCTGTGCTGTACATCAATGGTGGGATCATAACTTATTATGAAGTCAACCTTTTTAAATCCTAGGCAACCATTTCAGACTGGCCAGAGCAGATTAGTGGCTTCTACATTTGTCTATTGTCAATTTGGGTCACACCTAGCTGTATTCAGCACTGATTCCTGGCTCTGTGCTCAGAGATCACTGCTGACAGTGCTTAGGAGAACATACGTAGTGCTGGGCATGGGGCATGAAGAAGGAACTAGGGTTGGGTTTTTGAACAAGTGGCTTACAAAAGAACTAATTCTCCTGTTCCTCCTAGTACTGGTTTCACCACCTCTGTGCTCCACTATCTAGCTGCATGTTCACCTTTCTCTGTTAGTTGACACCTTCTGGATTCTTACATGCTATTTTCAGTATGGTAGTTTAGAGCACACTGGTCAAAATTGATTTCTTGCTTCTATTGAATTAGCATCATCTTATGGCCTTTTCAGTCACTATAATCAGATTCTGTCTTGCATTATACTTAGGCATTTGTCATTTAATTTATTTTCCCATCTCTTTTATAAGATTGTGTGGACATGGACATTGTGTGTACACAGCTGATACAGATCCTTATGGATGGAGGAACTAGTCAGGAACTTAGAAAATCATATTCATTAATTGCAGAGTTCAAGAGAGATTCAGTGGGAGGAGAAAACAAGAAGGTAGTATTCTAGTAAGGTGGGTATGGGTGGAAGATGTGAATGTGTGTAGTTCAGTGCTAAATTAATACACAAGAACATCACAGGGCAAAATGCCAGGATAAAGAAGTATGTGCTCT
The DNA here is from genome assembly GCA_004027635.1 of Crocidura indochinensis. Classification (NCBI taxonomy): domain Eukaryota; kingdom Metazoa; phylum Chordata; class Mammalia; order Eulipotyphla; family Soricidae; genus Crocidura; species Crocidura indochinensis. The sequence continues at coordinate 58,212 of PVKC010000804.1, forward strand.
GCTGAAAGTCAATCTTGCCTTAAACACCATCAATAGCATTTATTGTAAGTATTAAGACTCCATTAACTAGACAAAGGTCCTGGTCAAGAGAGCCAGCAGCAGCAGCAGCAGCAGCAACAACAACAACAACAATAACAACAACAACAGATCAAAATGAAAGAGTATGGACTTAGGCAAGGAAAAGTTGGAAATCTCCACCCTGATGTTGAGCTGCCAAGACAGTGACCTAAACAGGCCCAGATATTACAGAAGCTCCTTAAATTACTCATGCTTACCTTTAGATATAATTTGGGAAAGGTTACCCCCCATCAGGCAGTGCTCTTGGCCTTCTCTAGGCTCCTAGAAGCCTATGAGGTAGATGGTAAGGTAGGTTGGGGGCGGGGGAAGATGAGGTGCCAGGGACTGATCAAATTTAGCCT
>PVKC010000805.1:0-58845 GCA_004027635.1 Crocidura indochinensis
TTAACCTTCCCTACACACAAGTATAAAGGCATAAATGCATAACATACATTTAAAAAAACAGGCTAAGTACATTAAAATACACACAGTAAAACATTTTGCAATTGAAAATATTAACTATGGAAAACAATAAAGCACATTAAATTATAATGAAAATGACTTAAGACAAAGTTAGAAGCAGGCGGTAAGAAATCAGATCTTTTTGCTATCTTATAGCAAATTCTAAATCAACACTTACTGCCTTTTTTATTCTACTCTATCATTCCGTAAATTTTTAGTCTAATACTCTTAATTTATTATGCTCATAAAAATACTTAAAACTTTCTTTTTAACTTAGGTATTATTTTTTGTCCCATATATTCTATAACTGTAGTTTCTACTTTTGAGCTGGGCCAATTATTCCAAATCAATGCCAGTAATAATAAGACCTTGCTTCCTCTCTAAATAGTACCTTATTTCATAACTGCTTCAAACATATTGTTTCAGTTGAGTTTTAGATCGAACTATTATTCATATTAGCCTCATCAACTACTCAATCTCCCAAAATTGAAAGCCAGAAAGTTTTAGAGAAGTTATAATCATGCTCCTGAACTGATCCTGAAATGCTCCTAAGGAGACAGCTGTCAGCAACTCTGGCCCTGTTGCAGATTGTGGCTGGTGCTTGTAGTCAGGTCAAAGCCTGCTGGCCTCTTCCTAACTTTGACTGCAGCTGTCCAGAGTCATGCTGAGCATGTGAGATCCCACCACACCAACCAGTTAAAAAAAAATGTTCGCCTGCATTAAAAATAAATCCCTATAAAGTAGGACACGTAATTGAAGCTTTGTCATGTTCCAGCTCAGAGGTCTCAACTGTGATCTTAAGTTGAAGTATTAGATCTACTTAGAAATGAGGCAAGAAGCCTTTGCTTGAATAATAAAACATGAAGGAGATCTTTTCTAGATTTTCAGCTTGTACTGCTGGCAAAGAGATGAACTACCATACTTAGAGATCAGCTGACTCCTCAGAATAACATCTATTATGTACAGAGATAGGAAAAGAATATACCTTCTTTACTTTATGCGCTTCGACTACCACTAGGCTTAAGTGTTATATGGCAAGATATTCCAATGATTTCTAAGAAAATGTACATTTTAGAAAAGCTTAAGGGTCAACTAGACCAGCTGGAAATTTTCTATAGCTATCACTATACACATGTAGTTTTTAAATGTCAAAATAAAAGTGTTATAGTCACTGTTTTCAGTAGCAAGAAAATGAAATGGAAATTGTTTAAGGTGCTGTGCAGACCTTTAAGAAACTCCACATAAAGTAATTTTTACAGTGGAGCAGACTAAGACACAAAAATGAACTAAGTGGAGGTAATAGTCAGTTTGAAAAGGAATCAAGAACTTTTACCAAGCCATGGAATGGTCTTAGAGTGCTGATGCTTATGTAAGTTTAAGTTACATTAGTTTAAATTCTGCTACTTTATGAACCTACAAGCTGACGAGGACAGAGGTCATAGTGATAGTCGGTGGGTAGTGTGTTTGCCTTGTACATGGCTGACCTGGGTTTGGACCCCGGCATCCCATAAGATTCCCTGAGCAACACCAGGAGTGATTCCTAAGTGCAGAGACCCAGGAATATTCTGAGCATCACAAGAAACAAAAACAAACAAACAAACAAAAAATCTGGAAGTAACAGTAGAAAATTTGCTCTAAGTAAGAATCAATTTCCCAAACTGGCAGCATCAAAAATAATCAGCACAGGATGTGAATACACTTGGATGAGACTAAAGTATTTAGTTCCCACTGGATTTAGAGAAAGCACACTTCTTTCTGACTGCAAGTCTTCCCTGAACTTCCACAGGATTCAATAGATCATATACTTTCAAAGAAGAGTTTTAGGATGCAGTGGTTGCATGACCTCTATTTGAGGCAACTTATTTCTGTCTCCTGGAATGCTGGTTTGGCAAATACAGTTAGAAAGAAACATGCCACTATTCTGACATTTCTCCCTTAAAGTCAAGCATGCCAGGAAAGCAAATTTCTTTGCTGTTCTGCAGCCAGGGTCCCATGAACTTTTCTTAAAGTCACAGTTTTGCCACTCTGGGGAGTACTATGGAGCTTTAAAACCTGAGGAGTACATAAAAATTGTCTTAAAGTAGAAGGGGCTTAAGCTCTATTATAACATTGTTCATTTATTCCATTGTAAAATCAGGTTATTATATACTTAAAAAGATACCTAAAAAGATATATATATATATATATACATACCTAAAAAGTATCTAAAAAGATCACTTAATATAGACAGTCTTCTGATTTTATACAGGTAGAGAAAAATGAGGCCCAGATCTCAGGGTTTTTTTCTGAGTAGCTAGAAGTCTTATGTGAAATAATACCCAAACTCTGATAAATCTCATGTCAAACTCACTTAATCTCATAAATTCCACACAATAGACCAATATCATTTTAAACTTTACGTATATAGTGAGTGTTTTAAAGTATTGGTAAACATGCTCTATGAGTAGGAGCCACGGATTTGATGCCAGGCACTCTCTGGTACTCCAAACATCACCAAAATGACCTCCAAACAAAAGAAAAGAAAAATTAAGTTTATACAAAGAAAACTAAAACTTCTTTCTATGCTCAATATTTTTGGCCCCGATCTCCCCATAACAAACTATTCTATTTTGTGCCCAAATATTGGTACCTAATTTTAATTTAAAATATTTTCTGGAGGTAACAGGTACCGTAGGCTAATCAGGAAAGGTACCTAAACATAGCCAAATAACTAGACCCCACGCCCCTGTAGTGATGGAATCTTAACTTCAATAATTCATCTTAAAAAATATTTGTCGAGGAGTCAGATTGGGTTGTAGGAGGGAACAGGGATCATTGCAAGAGGGATGGAATCTTAAGGTTCTCGGTTGGAGATGGGACCATTGTATGCCTGAAACCATATTAGAAACAACCATGTAAATGTTTTGTATCTAAATTAAAATAAATAAGTCAGATTATTTATGTATTGATTTATTCAATACATATTCGTGATTATTGATTTTCAACAATTTAAAAAGTGAGTTCCCTATCTTAACTTCTGTAATGGCCTTCATCACAGAATTATCTTTTCAATTTGTGAACAGAGACTCAAGTTGTAAGCAGCTGGCCTAGGTTCAACAAGATATTTTAGAAGAGATTAAATCAATCTCAAGGGGGAAATAAGAGAAAAGCAAAGGACATCTGGACTTGCCAGGAAGGTGCCCCAGGCAAGAATAGATCCAGGGAACTTGCATCGAACTTTCATATGACCGGTGACATGGAGTGAAGAGAACACATCTACAGAAGCAGCAGATCAAGATGAACTTTGTGAAGCAGATTCCAGATTCTGGATCTCACCTGGTAGAAGCCAACTAGCAAATAAGTGAAGAGGAATTAGTGAGAAGGAAGGCCAGAACCTCTGGCAGAAATACCAGGGGAAAGTGATGGAGGCCTAAAATAGTACTGGGGAGAAGAATAGAAGTAGGAAGTATCCCCCTGAGAGAGGAAATGTGGATTGGAACTAGATGAAAGCAAGGATGGAGAGTGATGTGGTTTGGAATTTGTTTCTGAGGTAATATTACAAGGTTGGCTATTAGATTCGAAGGAAGAGGTATAGACAGAGGAAAAGATAGATGATCATTTCTAGGTGTTAAACATTAAGTTATATTATGGTATCTTGCTCTTAGCTACAGAGCCATAAGAAATGTGTTTGGACACATTATGTGAGACATACAAGAGAATTGCCACATAGCAACTTAAAGTGTTAAGTGCCAAAGATTGAGCAAGGATATTAATTTAATATCCTCAGCATGTAACATAGATGCTGTATTTAAAATTCTAAAATGTTCTTTCTAAAAAACACTCCCTGTCAAAGAAAAGAGAGAAATTTTAAGACAAAGAATATTGAGAGGAAAAAATGAAGGGCTCCAGACAAGGAGACCTAAGAAGGTCCAAGAAGACAGGACAAAAAGAGGCAATATGTTTGCCATATGTATCAACTAAAGATGAATATGAACACATATATTTGATTTAGCAGGAAATTGATAGTTATTTCACCCTTGAAAATCATCTATTTTCTTAATAGATTTTTTTTCTGAGACAAAAGGGGTATAGTTTATTTGAGAAGATTTACAAATAAATGTTGTAGAAAATTCATGAGGGAGCAATCAACAGAAGACTCATAGGATGAATGTTATGTCCCAATGATGATACAGGAAAAAATATGATTCCCAGATGCAAGAAGAGCATGGTTTATTTTCCATAAGTGGATATGATACAGGGGCTTACAATAACTCAATTGCAAAATGTGTCTTCCTTGCAAATATGAAGCCATATGTTTAATCTTTAGTGGCACTCACATGTGCTGAAAGATCCCTGCAGCTCTGTTGTCTATCCACACACACACACACACACACACACACACTCACACACACACACACACACACACACAGCTTCACAACAATTGAATATTAGCACTTCAACTGAAATGTGTATCCTCTCTCCAAATGCCATGGTCAATTGTGTGAGCACTAATACCAATCAAGTATGCAACTATGGGGCTTCATAACAACTAAAGAGAAGGGTGGGGAAAAAATCTATGCAGCAAACTTTTATATTTAAACAAATTTTGTTTTAATAGATGTGTTTCCTGGGATGTAGCTGAGGTTCTGTGGTAAAGTACAACCTTGCATGTATGAGGTCCTTGATTAAATCTCTGACAACGATGTGGATGGGGAAATCATACATTAGTCTATCCTTATGTGACAACTTAAGTAAGATAGCATAGTAGTGCTAGCAGTCATAACTCAAAGGACCACTGAAAAGCAAAATTGTTGTCAGCACATGTGGATGGTGCTATGATCAAATGTGTGACCTTACTCTTGAAATGCTGGGTGCAGACTAGAAAATGAGTCCTTTCTAATTCTAAGAGCCTTCAGATCAAAATCGTCCTAAGATAATAAATTTTTATTACCTGTGACTTTATCAGATAAAATGATTGGCATTTCTGCCTTCCTCATCAAATACTGTAAGCTTCACATTTACTTTTCTAAAAAGTCATTACTGAAAAGAAAGTTTCTATTTGCTCTCAGGTAAAATAGCACTCCAAAATGTAAAACAAGCACAAAACCAAAAACAAACAAAATGCAAAACAAGGCAAGAAAGATCTTAAGGGGCACATATGTTGTATGCATGAGCCTTGGGTTAAAACCCCAGCACTGCATGGTCTCATGAGCACCACTGGGAGGAACTTCAATCTCCAGAGAAAGAAAAAATGTAAAACAAAGATAACAATGCTATTAGGTATGACTTTGTTTCTGAAAGAGGGAGCATTGGTTAAGAGTGAGAACTAGTTAAGTAATAAATTTAAGATTAATGAAGTGGACAATTTTAAATAAAGCAATTCAATCACCATCAAAAGCAGAACTTGTAATTTATCATTTGTTTCTATAAGAATATAGATAGCTAGCTAGATAGATAGATATAGATAGATAGATAGATAGATAGATAGATAGATAGATAGATAGATAGATAGATAGATAGATAATAGATTATATATCATATTTACTTCCAACTCTTATTTGGGGATCTTTAAAAAGTTGAGCTTAGAAGTGAGTGGCATATGGTGCAACAATGGAGTATCATGAAAAAAATAATATCCCTTTACCAGGAAATACAAAATGGTTATTATAAATATAGGTTCTGGGTCTGTATTACTCGGGTTTAAACTCTGTTTAATCATTCCCAGCAGAGTCTCAGTCTCCTTCTGGGTTTCCAGTGCCATCACTGTTCATCTGCCCTTTGGGGTCAGCCAGATTGGTGTCAGGGAAGGAGTATGGAACCTCATGCCTTAATCCCTTTCACCAAATGCAAATGGGGCTGTCTTTTGGAGTCTTGCCCAGAATCCATCCAGGTCCCAGTGCCATTGCTGATCCCTTGTTCCCTGGGGATAGTCAGGCCTGTGTCAGAGTCAGGCCTGTGTCAGGGTGAGAAAAGGAGCATTCCCATCCTAATCCCCTCCACCAAGAATGAACAGGGCCTCTTTTCCAGCCTTTCCTCGGCCTCCTTCTGGGATCCAGTACCATTACTGAATCTACCATCCTTTCCATCAATCCTTCTTTGCCCAAACAGTGCAGAAGCTAGTGCATTCTTGTGAAGTCATTTCAATTTATGTAATAGACTCCCTGGAAGAATGGACCTAGCATTTCTTTCTTTTAGAAAATATACAGCTCAAAGACCAAGCTGAACAAATCAATAAACTAGTAAGTAATATTTTTATTTAGGGGGCACATCCATTTGATGCTAAGGGGTTACTCCTGGCTATGTGCTCAGAAATCTCTCCTGGCTTGGGAGGACCATATGGGACACCAAAGGATGGAACTGCGGTCCATCCTAAGCTAGTGCTTGCAAGGCAGACACCTTACCTCTAGCACGACCGCTCCGGCCCCAGTATGCAATATTTTTTTTTTATCATACTGAGACAACCTTGTTAGTTTAGAAAAATAACCTCTAAGAAGATATACCTCAAGCCACATTTCATACAAACAATTCAAGAAATTACTTTCTTAAACATCATAACACTCCAGAATTCCAAACCACTAAATGCAAAGATCAATGGGGAAGCTGAAGAAGACATCTCTATGGGGTATATGGAGGGAAATCCTGGCATTTCTCCAAGTTTTCCCAAATGGAACTGAAGGAACTAAAAACATGTTAGCAAACCATAGTAGTAGAATTTCACAAGTGGAGAATCAAATAGATGAACTTGAAGACAAATTACAGCCAGCATTGATAAAGAAGTCAAAAAAGAAAGGAGAGACAAAACCCTGGAAGAAAATGTAAGGTACTTAATGGACAAAGACAAGAGAAATAATCTCAGAATTATAGGAATTCCAGAAGGTGAAGAAAACGGAAAAGGAAAAAATCAAGTACTGAAGGAGATATTAGCAGAGAGCTTCCTCACCCTTTGGAAAGAAGTTTCTCCACAAATCCAAGAGGCAAAAAGAGTGCCAAAAAAAGACTATAACAGAACAACACTAAGATATTTGGTAATCCAAATGTCAAAAAGAAGAGAGAGAGAGAAAGAGAGATTGATTCTAAAGCAGTGAGGGAGAAAAAACCCTCAAGTATAAAGGAAACAACACCAGGATAAAACAAGATCTTCTGTTTGATACAATTCGGGCATGAAATGAGTAGAATGACATATTCAAACTACTGAATGAAAGAAACTTTCAACCTAGAATCCACTACCCAGCAAAACTCTCATTCACAGGGGAGGGAAGGTTAAAAATATCCTCAGACAAAAAAGAATTCACATTATTTGTGCTAACCAACCAATTCTAAATGAATTACTCAAAGAGCAATTACACAAACTAAACCCCCAATTGTAACAACAATAACCCTACACAATCTAATGGCACAACAGCCCTTTCTGTCAATAGTTAACTTAAATGTTAATGTCTTAAACTCTCCTGTTAAAAAATGGATACAATAATCACAGGCTGAAGCAATGCTCTGGATTTTATCCACCCCATACTATTTCAAAAACCTTAATATCTCCTTTGTATATTTCTTTCTTTGAATATTTCATAATAGATAATAATCTTTTATTGTCTATCTTCTTATGTAGTGGGAATGTACCTCATTTTGGGGGGATCTATTTAGTAGGGAATTCTAGTAGATAAGTTTCTTTAATGTCCTGAGTTCATATTAGAACCAGGTTATAGGCATTGTTTAACTTGTTAGTTTTACCCCGAGATACCAGTAGTACCATGTGGCATTGTTCCTTTTTTGCATAGGCACATTAAAATGGGGAAATCTTAAATGTGCAGACAATTTTAGGAACACATAAATTTTATATTGCAGAGGGGCCTTACACCCTGAACACTTGTTATAGGCTTAGGCTTCAAAAAATCGGACACTGATCATTCACCCCTGAATCTTGGGCCCCATCTATGGAAACAGCATGCTTTTCTACACAAGCACCAGTAATCAGACTTCTACCAGGGAAAACCCTACTCCTGCCCTGGCATTGTCTTACTCCAGAGTCATATGACACCCTGTTGGTTAACCTGGTAACAGAAACAACCTGCTTTCAGGGCAGGGTTCTTTTCATTGCCACCTAATGGTGAGATTAAACCAGAAGATGCTCTGTGTCACCCTGACTTCAACATAGAATTTGTACAGAAACCAGGATATGTAACTATAGAAACCTGACAAAAACAACTGTGATTGTGAAGAGCTTTTACTGGTACCACAGAAAAAGACTTTGGGGTTAGACAATATAGCATATCAGGAGCCTGTAGTTGGTCTTATGCCAGGATATTCATGGGTAAGGTCTCTTTGTTTATAGGATTTTTTTCTATTTTTCCCAAATTTTGCTGTGCCTATGCAAACAACAACTGCCACACACACACACACACACACACACACACACACTTTTTTATTGTATCTTTATCTCTTTTTTTTTAAAGAGAGCTTAACTAAAGCTTCTGCTATTGTACTAATGACTTTATTGGAGATACAATAATTTCCACAAATATACTTGCTACTGAACTTCCTCTTCTTTCTTTTGTCTTCTCTTCTATTTTAAGTTTTAGTTTTTCTTTCTATGTTTCTCAATAACTTTGCTTTCCCTTATCTTGAAACAAATATATTTTGAGCAGTTATGTCAATTATGTGATGCATTTTCTTTAAATAAAATTTTTTTAAAAAATTAAAAAAATTATTCCTGGTACCAGAGAGATAGCGTGGAGGTAGGGCTTTTGTCTTGCACACAGAAGGATGGTGGTTCAAATCCTGATATCCCATATAGTCCCCCGAGCCTGTCAGGAGCAATTTTTGAGCATACAGCCAGGAGTAACCCCTGAGCGCTGCCAGATGTGACCTAAAAACCAAAAAAAAAAAATTTTTTTTTTCCTAGCACAAAAATCTTGAACATTTTATTTAATTTTTATAATTATTTACTAATTTGAGAAATAGGGATTATTTTAATATAGCACATGCCATTGCATTTTTATGAGAATAAAAATAATCTCATTTAAAAGCAGTACTTTATGTTACAAATAAATACTAACAAAAGTTTTGAAATGTTTATTTTTTTCCGATAATTTTTATTTTGATCAAAGTGGATTACAAATCCTTCACAGTAATATTTTAGGTACATAGTGACATTGAATCAGGCATATTCCCACAACTAATGTTGTCCTCCCTCTATCCCTGTTCCCACCATGCATCCCATATTCTCTCCGTTGCCCTCAGGGCTCCTAGTATAAGTGGTCCCCTCTGTGTCTAGCTTGTATATTGGGTATTGATTCTGTTGTCCTTGGCTTAAACCTTCAAAAATTTTAAATCAGAAATATCTGGATGTCTGATTAAATGCAGAATTTCTTAAGTGAAACAAACGTATTTAGAAAGACACATCAAATTAATTTGATAAAAATACATTTTATTTATAAAAAGAAATATTTTTCACCTGTGCAAAAAAGGCAAATATTCTATTTCATTCACTCATTCAATGTTCAACAAACATTTGAGTAACTGCTATGAGACAAAGACTATTATGAGTATTTTACACAAAAAATAAACCATAATTACAAAAAGATATACTCCCTATCCTTTTAAAGGTTAAATTATATTAGGGAAAAAAACAAAAATTGAAAATAAATGTGAGTGTTGGAGCGATAATACAGCAGTTAGGGCATTTGCCTTACATGCAGACAGTCTGGGTACAAATCCTGGTTCTCCACTGTGGTCCCTGCAAGCCAGTGAAAAGTAATTCCCAAGTCCAGAGACAGGAATAATCCCAGAGCATCATCAGATGTGACCCCAAAACCAAAATCAAAAACAAATAAATAAACATATGGAACTAGAGAGAGTACAGAGGGTAGAGTATTTACCTTGCATGCAGCCACTGAGGGCTCCATCCCCTGCATCCCATATGGTTCTCACAAGCCAGCAATGTTTAATTCCTAAGCGTAGAAACAGGAATAACCCCTGAATACTTCTGGGTGTGGCTCAAAATCCAAAATATAAACATAATACGTAATTTTACTATGATTCAGGATGTGATCACTGCAATTTTAGGACCACATCTAGCAGTGTTTAGAGAATATTCCTGACTCTGTGCTCAGGGTTCACTCCTGAAGGAGCTCAAGGGACTGACTATATGGGGTGCTTGTGTTGAAACTCAAGTCATCGGTGTCCGGAGAGATAGCACAGCGGCGTTTGCCTTGCAAGTGGCCGATCCAGGATCAAAGATTGTTGGTTCGAATCCCAGTGTCCCATATGGTCCCCCGTGCCTGCCAGGAGCTATTTCTGAGCAGACAGCCAGGAGTAACCCCTGAGTATAGCCGGGTTTGGCCCAAAAACCAAAACCAAACAAACAAACAAACAAAACCTCAAGTCAACACTGTGTAAGTAAAGTGCCCTTCTAGACTGGGCTGACTGTGACAACAACAGAAGCAATGAATAAAGCAGTCTGCTCCCTAAGTGGTGTTGGTAATGCAGACCCAGATACTTTGTTATGCGTGGGTTGATCCTGACTTAAGTTTCAGAGAAGCTATAGGTATACGAACCTAAGATAAGTAAATTATGTGAAATACATTATTTCTTGTGTGAAATGATGTTTGATATGAAAGATGGAGGAAAAGTCCTTTGTGTGGGTAGACTTTTAAGTATTAACATATTTACCATATATTTTAAGATAGTCATGAGTGGCTGTATTGGGAAAAAGACTACCAGAAGCAAGTGAATGAAGAGCTCAGCAAAATGATTCTTGACCCTCATTCCTTGTCACTATGTACCATAAATGATACAGTGAAAGATATGAATGTACTTTGGTCACAATAAAAAAAAAAAGGAGAGAACAATGAGGTTGAGCAGGAGCAGAGCAGAGATTTGGCAAGAAGGGGAGAACAATAGAATTAATGACACATATACTTACCAAAGGAACATCTCATGAGTCATTGCTATTTTCCAAATCAGAATATCTACAGGAGGAGTAAAGAAGTAGAGTTTGAACACAGAACTCACACATGTGCGACATGTGTTACCATTATGCTCTGTGTCTTGTCCAAGCGATGATTTCCAGCAGAGAAAAATATGACAGGAATGTGGAGAAATATTTCTAGGAAAAAATGAAGACTGAAGAGAGAAACTAGGAAACTGTCCTTTATAGAAGAAGAAAGAAAGATGCTTATAAAACTAAATGAAATATCCCACCACCATCACCACCCTCTTCTCCACCACCACCACCACAAAAAAAAAAAGTAATGAAATGAAAAATTATTAAAGGATTGGGGGAAAGTAATTTAATCATAAAAATCACTCAAATGTTGTGGAGTTTGTTTATGGGTCAGAGAAATAGATTAAAGGGCTGGAACACATTCACTGCATACTAGAGACCTGGCTTTGATCCCTGATACTGCTGACTACTTCAAGCACCAGTTTGGGAGTAGCCGCCCTATGCTGAGAGGATTCCTGGATGTGCCCCCAAAAAGAAAGAATTGTTTATTTAAAAAATGTTTATTTAAAATAGTTTATTTAAAAAAAAGGGCCTTCCTGACGGTTCTAAATGTTTTATATACCATCCACTTATCCTTACCATTAAGTTCCTCTATGCTGAGTTATTGTTTATTTGTTTTGTCTTGCACCACAATCTGAGGACTTACTCAGTGTTCAGTGATCACTCATAGCAGGGCTCAGGGGATTGACCATATGTGTTGCTGGAGATGGAAACTGGGTAGCTGAGTGCAAGGCAAGTGCCTTACCTCTGTGCTATATCTCCAATCCCTAAGTTTTCCTTAAGCACATGTGTGTGCCACACATACATGCACACAAAGACACACCACATGCTCTAGGACTCTCAAACTCACACATGCCCAGTTACATCTGGTGACAGCATGTAAACCATTGAAAGAGAACTAGCAGGTAAGTACTGTGTGGAACAAAGGACAAAGCTCTACCTAGAAAGGGAGCAATGGGTAAGGTAGAGAAAAATGAGGAATGTAAGGAAATTACATTACAAGGATAATAGGCAACAAAAATTCTGCCAGCACTCACACTAAAGCAAAACAAATGAGCAAAAATGTTTGCTGCATTTCATCAGGAACTAAACAAAAAATAACGTTGCAATCAGGGCTAACAAGACCCACACTTTAAAGTGCACACATTCATACTCTAGGGTGTCTTAATAAATACGACAGACTGAGGGGCTAAAATAGCATAATTTTTCTCTTTGATCCTGGAGACTGCAAAGAACTTTTCGCCAAAGTGATGGCAATTGATTTCCTGAGAGTGTTTTCCTTGACTTGGAAATGGTATTTTTTGAGAATTTTTTGGTTTTAGTTTTTATACTTTTTAGTGGTTTCTGCTTAGAGTCTATATCCAGATTGAATCTTCTCATAAGGAGATCAGTCAGTTTGAATTAAGAATCAGCCTAAGTGCTTAACTTATTAATTTGGGAGCCATGCCCACAGTGCTCAGGGCTTACTTCTGATTCTGTGTTCAAGATTATTCCAGGTGTTGCTGAGGGGACCATATGTAATACTAGATATGCTTTGCCCTACCTGCTGTACTATCTACCCAAGCCATAGACTTTATATTAAATCTCATCAACAGATATGTATCAAGTGAAGGGAAAGCAAAGTTATCGTAATTCGGCAACACAACATTGGCGCAAGAATTTAATACCCTACTCTCATTAGTGGGCAGGTCACCCAGACCTGTGAGTAAAGAAGCAAGAGCTCTCACTGAAGAATTGGAAGAACTCGGTCTAACAGACATATTCAGGACTTTCCACTTTATTCCATCCTCATCCAAATTGAATTCTAACATTCTAACACATTCTAACATTCACCAAAATAGATCACATGCTGATACACAATTTAAACATACATAAAATCATAAAAATAAAAATCATACAAAATATCTTCTCAGACCACAAATAAACTACAAATTGACAATTGGGAAAAATAAATATTCTGAAATTGAACAATATTCTTATAAATAACAGATTAATGAGGAAATAAAAAATATTCCTCTGAACAAACAAGAATGAAGGTTCAAACTACAAGAACCTCTGTGACATAGCAAAAGCATTATTATAGGGAAAGTTCATAGCTATTCAGGCTCTCTCTCAAAATAAAAAGAAAAAGTTCAAATCAAAATATCACCTCTCAGCTACAGAAACTAGAACAAAAAAATTGAATCACCAAATAAGTATAACGCAAGAGATGATAAAAAAAATAGAGCTGAAATCAATGGTAGTAAAAACAAGCAAGCACTGAAATCAGGTGCAGGCACTATGAAAGAATAAACAAGATTGACAAGCCCTTAGACAGACATAGGTCAAGTACTCAGGTTAATGAGTCCCTTCTTTTGCTCCATAATCAGAACTGGGATACTGAATTTACTTTAACAGAGCAATATGGTGTATGAATCTGTGCGTTAATCGGGGTAAGCTATATGCATAATTCCTCTCAGGTTGCAATAGGTTTGATCAGGTTTTATTTATTCCTTATGCTTTCTTCTGACAAAACATTTTAGAAATTAAAGGAGAAATCTCTGCTGTTCTGATTTTAAAACATGTTCAACAGCCTGAAAATAACAATTTAATTTATTCATATTAAGTGCTGACTGACCAAAGGATTTGGAGGGATACTAATTTCGTACTAAAATCCAAAGCAAGCTTATTTAAAATAGCATGAGAGACTTGGGAATGGCTGAAGAGCACAAACCTCCTTCCTTGTTTGTGTGAACTAAGAGTTCAGCTAAGTGTCCAGATGGGTTGAGTAGGGTTCCTGTCATTCTGCTGTGTAGGACCCCAGGAGCACAGCAGAGTGTGTGATTTCTGGTATACAGTTATATATGTGTAGAATCGACCATTGAAGTGTTCAGTACTTAGTGACACTAGAACCAAGTGAGTGTGCAAACTTCTGTCACCATAACAATAACAAAATAAAGGGGCAATGTAACCCCATCCCCCATTCTTCCTGTGTAATCTTACCTACAAGAAAGACCTGTCCATTTTTGGGCGGGTTCTTTGGTAGGTAACAAAAAGGTTTGGCCTGTGGGGCAAAGGGGATTTGCTTGGATGGAGGATGAAGAAGGAAGCAGGAGGAGAGATGGCTCAAAGGCAAGGTACAATGCAGGGCTGAGTAGAGATCCAGCGTAAAAGGTTATGAGAGAGGCCACACATGTTGGCCAGGGCTGAATAAAGAAGATATCTTCTGACGAAGCCTGTCTGTGAGTTTACTACCATTATCCAGAACTTGCTGACCCGCCGGTTGTAGGGGGTTGCAGATCCTGGGCTGGAGGAGAAAGGCCCCTCCATCACCATCCACCAGCATCCAAGCCTATCCAAAGGACTTTAATGCAACAGGGCAGTATGAAAATTTAAGGGAAAAATAGATAGTACAGTGCTTAAGGCACTTGTCTAGCATGTGGCTGACTCAGTTTAATCCTGTCACAGCATATTTCCCTGAGCACAGAGCCAAGAATAATTCTTAGACTCCACCTGGTGTTACCCAGATCCCTCAAAATTAAATAGGCACTAAGCAGTAACTTGTGCGTATTGCTCTAGGTACTCTCTATAAGTTAAGGTAGATACATAGTTTGGAATAACTTCTTAGGACAGGAGTCAAAATATCTATTGCATTTTATGAAAATGTATATCTGAATATTCTATTTCTTTAAAAATTTCTTTCAAGTGAATGTTAAATATTCTTTTCTCTGAAATATAGAAATTCCTCTTCCATTGCCTACTTTTTAAAGAAGTTATCTAATGCTTTGACTTTAGAGCTATTGGAATTTTAGGCTCCTAGCTATCCTGTGTTCCTGTTCAATCATTTGCCCATAATGTTCTGTCCATGAAATATTGGCTTTGTATAAAAATTTTGGAGGATGAAGCTTTACATCACTTAGGGTACCCAATTTCTTTCCAACCTATTTTTAATTACAAATTCTAAATAAATAATCTATTAAATTATTGCACACAATTTAAAAATAGCATGTCATTACCATTAACCACTAAGTAGAATCATTTAATTTAAAATTTGTCATTCACTTACCAAAGATATGATACGAGATCAATTGACCTTTTATTAGCCTAATTGTCAAATAATTAATAAAGATAAATGATTATAATTGTAAATATTTTAAACTAATCACTAAAGAACAGAGTACATTTTGTACAAGTCAGGAGTTAAATTTTTCTACAAAATATTTTAAATTCTTAGTTCTTTTATTCATTGAAAAAGTGTGTTGAAAATGGTCTGTTAATGGAGCTTACTTCAGTTCGTCATATTCATTCTGATCCTGGAATGGATGGGTTAACAGCAAGGATGTCCACAAGAAACAGAGTCACAGGAGAAAGAGCATAAGGCCAGAGAGTTGAGCAACCCCTTGGAATGAACTGAACCAGGTCCCCCTATACCTCCCTGCTGCTTTTATTAGCCAAAGTTAACAGAACAGAGGTAATTTACCTGATGGGCAAGGTTGACATAATTAAGGATACTTATGTTAATTTAACCTAGGTGGGTTCTTAATCAAGCCTGAATGACTTTTTTTTACAACTCAAAAAAAGGTGAGAGGGGGAAAGGGAAAGCAGGGAGTTATCTAAGAATCAGATACAGGTGTCTACAGTCTGTTGTGTGCTAGAGATTGCCTTCTTGGAGTCTATTATATACTGGAGATTGTCATTTTGGCATCTATATACTTAAACTAAATAAAACAAATTGGTGATATGGTATATTAGATGGCCTCAAGGAGAAGGGAGCTGGGGATGTGTGTGAAGATAAAGAAATGCAATTTTACAAGATGACCAGAAAAGATAACATCTCTTAAAACAAGGACTTTAAGAAGGCAAGGAAGTAAAGTATATAGATATCTGGAGAAGGTTTAGGTGACCCACCTTCTGCACTCTCTAGAACTTAGGGGTTTTGAACATATATCCAGTTATCAAATTTTATGGGAAAAATCTCTGAAACAACTTCACTTTAGGAAGTGTTTATCATGAAGGAAACAGGAAGAGAAAAATGCTGAGTGAGGAGATACCTGTCCATTTTAGAGACTAGGAAAAAATGCTAAGTACAGCATGAGGGAATGAAAGAAGTGATATGAGATTACATCATGTGGACCTTGTAGTGTAAGCACTGGAATTCTGCACAAATTCTCTCCTGGAGCTTACAGATTACCCTAAATTGTTGACACCAAATTTTCTGTGTCCTTCCACCTTACTTGCCCTTTCCTACCCTGAACAGTCCCCAAAGTTTGCCTCCTCATCTAAAAAATAAGCCTGGATTCATTTCTTATGGAATCAACATTTGCAGGGAAGTGATAAGGGTCATGAATAAATATCAAATAGAAAATAACTATCTTCTTCCTAGAACCAGCTACCCTGCATATTTATTAGCTATATTTAATATGTCTGGCATTTTCAAACTGTTGGCTTCAATGAGTTTTTTTGGGAAAACTCATAAAAGTGAATTCCAACTTCATATTGTTTTGAAATATAATGAAATATTTTGAAAAATAGTAGGTGGCAGCTCTCTCATTAGTGGAAATATGAAGAAATATGTACCTCAGGTCAAAAATATTTTAAAGAAATGTTCAATATAAAACTCTTTATGACATTGACATCTAAGTATTTTCCTGAGGAGGTGTATATTATATATACTTTCTATCTAAAATTTCATAGATAAAATTCTTGCAAAAAATTTGAGACTAAGGGGCTAGAGAGATAACATGGAGGTAGGGTGTTTGCCTTGCATGCAGAAGGACGTTGGTTCGAATCCTGGCATCCCATATGGTCCTCCGAGCCTGCCAGGAGAGATTTCTGAGCGTAGAGCCAGGAGTAACCCCTGAGCGCTGCTGGGTGTGACCCAAAAAACAAAAACAAAAAAAAATTGAGGCTAATGTGATTGTGACTAATTGTGAACCATTTCTTAGTCGCTTATTTTATAAAGAGGTCTTTTTACTTCATAAAATATTTATAAAGCTTTGGAAAGGAAAATGGTTTAAGAGTAAACCTAAATATACTCACTCAAGAGTTGCTTCCCGTGTGGACTTGAGGGATCCAGCAATATTATGATATTCTAAAGGAAAAGTTTAATTTAAATTTAATACTATATGTATTTAGTTTTAAAAATGGACTGTAGTGGGGGCACAATTCTTTATACCTTGAGTCATGAAATAGTTTCATAGCTCCCCAAAATCCTTTAATTCTGCAGATACTTGACTTCCTTATCAAATAAATGAGAATGAGACCTGTCTTTCCTTCTTAAAACTGATAAAAGGCATTAGTATATGTGAATATGATCTAAAAATTAAAAGGGCAAGTTATTTTTATTTTTAATTCTTTTTTTTTTTTTTTGGTTTTTGGTTTTGGTTTTGTTTTGGGGCCATACCCAGTGACACTCTGGGATTAGTCCTGGCTATGTGCTCAGAAATCGCTCTCCTGGCTTTGGGGATTATATGGGACATTGGGAAATTGAACTGTGGTTCGTCCTAGGCTAGCACAAACAAGGCAGATGTCTTACCCCTTACACCACTGCTCCTGTCCTGTATTTTTTAATTCTTAATGGAAATAAAACTCTACATTTTCTCTTCTATGATTGGTTTAAAATGTACTGATGTAATATGAATGTAAAGATAAAGTGCTTTCAGCTCATTAGAAACTTTCTTTTTGGTTTTGGGCCATACCCCATATGGTCCCCTGTGTCTGCCAGGATTATTTCTGAGTGTAAAGCCAGGAGTAACGCGAAAACAAAACAAAACAAAACAAACAAAAAAAAGCAACATGGAAGCTAGGGGAGTGGCTCAGAGCTACACTATATATCTTGTATGCTTAACGCTCTGGGTTCAATACCAAATGATTCAGAAAACAGCACGGCTCAATAAATGCTTCACTTATGAATATATAAATGTAAAATTCTTCCAGTTTAACCTGCAGACATGATCCAGTAGCAAAAAATCTACCTGTAAGCCTGAGGGGGGAAAAAGCCTTGAGTTCAATCCCTAGCCCTCCCAGACATTGAGCATGATCCCAAGAGACACTATATTTTGTGGCTAAAGCTATAGCTTCTTGGCAGAACAGAAGATTTGCATGAGGGAGGGAGGGAGGGAGGGAGGGAGGGAGGGAGGGAGGAAGGAAGGAAGGAAGGAAGGAAGGAAGGAAGGAAGGAAGGAAGGAAGGAAGGAAGGAAGGAAGGAAGAAAGGAGGGAGGGAGGGAAGGAGGAAGAGAGAGAGATAGAAAGAACACTCCCATGAATCTTGTGAACTTTTTAATAAATTACAACCATTATAATAAACTATCTCAATAGTCTATGTACCCACATTGATAGACTTGCCACAAATAATATGATTTTAATTTCTATAGTTCACAACTTTTAAAATAAAAAGGTGGACTAATATAGTGATTTCAACTAAAAAGCAAATTTTTTTGCATTATAATTGACAAATAACTTTATTGTATTGACAAGAATTTGGAAGCAATCCAGGTGCTCATTACTCCATGAATATACTGGCAATATGTAAAAGCAGTATCCCCAGTAGTATTAGGAACAATTAAAAATGAGATATACATAGAGAAACATTGAATGACTTAAAAAATAACGTTATATGTAAATAACTGAAAGGATATACTGTGCAATATGTATTGCACAGTAATCTTTATATAATCAATAGTATACACCTAGAATAGCAAAACAATACACTGAATGATCAGAGTGGTTATCCAATAGGAAAAGAAGTTGTTGGAAATGAAATTTTATATATAGAAACACAAATGGATCATATATATGATCATGTATGCAAACATACTTTTCTATGAAGATAAGTACATTCAAGAGACAGCATTTGCAAAAGTTAATTTTGAAATATCTAAATGATGTTGGTTATTTATTAATTTTCTCCTATAATCACAAATTGAAAAAATAATTCTGCCCAATGCTTTCTTTGATGGAATGAGAAAGTTCCTTAAAAAATGATGAAATAACTTAAATTTTATCTTAAAATTTAAGACAATTTTATTGTCTTTCTACTGACAGTTAAGATGTCCTGTTTTGCAGTCATATTAATAAACTTGCGTTGTTATTATAAGGCAGTTTCCACACAATAATTTTCTGATTTCTTTTAGCCTACAAATCTGTAAGTCTTATTTGTGTTACTAAATATCTATCAGAATCTGTTGCAAATGCTTAAAAGCAAATTTTCTATTCAAAATGATATTTTTTGAAAAACGACTCTATATTAAAGTTGTTTAATACCTTAGCAATATAAACAATGCACACTTAGGAAATTTATCATTTTTCTTCTGCTTTGGATATTAAATAAAATTTCAAAGTCAGTTTTATTTAGTTATTCAAACCCAGTCTTACTTACCTCTATACTCTCATAATCTCTAAGGCCTTCAAAATATATCACAATCACTCCTCAAACTTAATTCACTACAAATATGCATCACTTTATTTTCATTATTAGGTCCAGTTGAATAAATATTTCTCTATTTAATTGCCTCAACTATTTTAGGAAATCCTAAGCCATATCAGAGCTGCTTAACATTCTAATGAAACTTACTGTGTACCAGATACTTGTCTTAGAGGTTCACAAGCATTAACAATTCTTTTTTTTTTTTTTTTTTTTGGTTTTTGGTTTTTGGGCCACACCCGGTGACGCTCAGGGGTTACTCCTGGCTATGCGCTCAGAAGTCGCTCCTGGCAGGCACGGGGGACCATATGGGGAACCGGGGGATCGAACCGCAGTCCGTCCTAGGTTAGCGCAGGCACCTTACCTCCAACGCCACCGCCCGGCCCCCGCATTAACAATTCTAACTACAGTTCTATGAGGTAGGTATATGAAAAACATTAGCCTAATGAGCTAATTACGCTGACTCCAGGGCCAATGGAAAGCAAAAGAATTTTTTGCTTCTATTCAAATTTTCATCCTAATTGACGCCATCATTCTCTTGATTATAAGTAGATCCTACCCATAAATCTAGAAAAAAATAACACATTTTACAAAATACACACTTGCAGACAGGTTTGCAACTGACCACAAACACTTGTGTAAAAGGATTCAAGTATAGATAGTTTGGACTATGTGGGCTATTCAAACTCTGTCACCCATATTCAAATATGGATTTGTAGCCCAGAAGCAACCATATACAAAGTAATTAAGGAGCATGATCCTCCAATAAAATTTTTTGATTTACAATTGAGACCAGATTACTCCTGGCCTTAGACTAACCTCTTTACTATTACTATTATTATTATTATCATCATTGTTATTATTATATAATTATAATATAATATATTGTTATAATTATTATTTTGTATTTTTATTCATCCTCCAGCCTTTCCCTTTACTGTTGCTGTGCTCCACGGTTGCTCACAGGGTTGGGTATAAAGCAATCAGGCATTACCTAAATAAAGTTAGCGAGCACATTCAAAAGTTTATGGCTAAATAGTGGGGGAGTGCAGTTAGGGAGTGCAGAGAAGGGATCACTATGACAACGATAGTTGGAAATGATCACTCTGAACAAGACCTGGGTGTTGAATGGAGATAAAATGATGTGTATAACCATGGCATTCAAATAACTTATTTCAAAAGAAGCATATGGCACCACTGAGATCAAATGCACAGAGTTACACATAAAAAATAGGTTTGTGCCAAACCTTGTTCTTTTTTTTTTTTTTTTTTTTTTACTAAGGACATACCACCACTGTTTACAGCACAATTTTAATTTCGAAGGAAATGGCTATACAATTTTGGCCCTGCCTTATTCAGACAGTTCATAGAAGGAAAGAAACCTAATAATTAAAACTCCTATTTTAAATGTTTATTCTTTGCTTTGCCTTTCAACCCACTGAGTGTCAGCTTTATATTTTCTTCATAAAGGGCAACACATTTTTCAAGTGATTCTCTTAAAAGAAGCAGCGAATTTTACCAGGCATATTTCCAGCATTGAGAAAGTACTATTTTGCTACCTCAAATGTAAGTTTTTTTTGAAAATTATTAGCTGGAAAGAAAAAAGAAAGAAGAGAGAACCCTTAATTTAAATGTAGAGTTCTATTTAAGGATGCACTGAGAAAATGCACTGGAGAAGCCAGCCATTACTATCAGATGCACTGCTGAAGGTGAAGGGGAGCTGATTTTGAAGGAGCAAAACAGGAATCAGTTCCTGTTTAAGTGAGAAAAGGGAACACGAGGGAATAGGGGTATTACCTCTAATCACAGGGATTTGGGATTATGTGCCTTAGCTGTTTTGATTTTGAGCAGTGAAAACCTCCATCCTCCCAACACTCGCTCCAAAAACCAGGTATAGATACATGGAAGTCTTTGAGTAGTGCCCGGGTGCTTCTCATGGTCCTTCTAGCACCACTGGGCTCAAGAAATACTATATCCTTGGTCCACAGCATTGGACTGTCCAGCCTGATAAATTAAGTTTTATTATTATGAGGATTATTACATTATACATTGTTAGTTTTAGTCCAGAATGTTTAAAATGAAACGAATAAAGTCCCAAGAATGAGACTGAGCAGCAGCAGTCTTCTTTGTGACTCAGAAGAGCATTTTCACACCCAGGTTGTTGTTTCAATATAAAATATAAAGTCTGAAGTTCTAGTCTTGGGGCGAGGCCTTTCTCATCATGGCATCGTAATTTACCCCTACCACTGGCCGGTCTGAAGGCTAATAGCGGTGAAATAATTTCACAAGCCGTCAGTTAAAGTTTCGTCGAATCGGCCAGCTTTATTTCAAGGCCCTAACTGCCAAGTGCATTTCCTCACATGGCTTCTATGCTAAGCCTTTCCAAGCAGCCACTTCTCTGCTCCGTCTTTGGCTCTCTGCCTCTGTCTTCCTTTCAGTTGCTCTCCATGCTTCCTTGCTGCCTCTCTGGCAGCTCCTTTTTTAATAATAATCTTCTAGTCTCTCTTTCTCCCTCATCTCTCTCTCCTTTTTAATAATAATCTTCTAGTCTCTCTCCTTTTTAACAATATCTTCTAGTCTCTCTCCTTTTTTAATAATAATCCTCTAGCCTCTCCTCTCTCTTTTCTCTCCTTTTTAATAATAATCTTCTAGTCTCTTTCCTCTCTTTCTCTCCTTCCTTTTTAATAACCTTTTGTTTTTGTTTTTGTTTTTGTTTGGGGGGGGCACACCCGGCGGCGCTCAGGTGTTACTCCTGGCTATCTGCTCAGAAATAGCTACTGGCAGGCATGGGGGACCATATAGGACACCAGGATTCGAAACAACCACCTTAGGTCCTGGATCGGCTGCCTGCAAGGCAAATACCGCTGTGCTATCTCTCCGGCCCCTTAATAATAATCTAGTCTCTCTCTCCTCTCTCTTCTCTCTCTCCTCTTCATTCTCTCCTCTCTCCTTTTCTTCTCCTTTCTTCTTCTTCTTCTCCTTCTTCTTTTTCCTCTTTTCTTCTTCTTCTTCTTCTTCTTCTTCTTCTTCTTCTTCTTCTTCTTCTTCTTCTTCTTCTTCTTCTTCTTCTTCTTCTTCTTCTTCCTCCTCCTCCTCCTCCTCCTCCTCCTCCTCCACTTCCTCCTCCTCCTTCCTCTCCTCTCTCTTCACTCTCCTCCCTCTCCCTCTCTTCCCCTCCCCCCAGGTGAGATTAACAGAAAGTTCTGGGAGGGAATACCTACACCAGGTAAGTACATTTAGGGAAAGAGAAGCACCAGGACAAGGGGAGTGGTCTTCCAGACATAACAGCTGAGCTCTGCCCAGCTACACAATCCCAGAAAACCGAGGCAGAAAAACAGCAAAGAAAGATTTTTTTTGTGATCAGAAGAACCATTTTTACATCCAGATCATGATATACTGAGAACATTGCTGCTCTGGTTCACTCTACAGCCACACATTTTTTCCAGCATATGAATACATGATGCCATAAGACCATAGCCATAACAAACATAGTTAAAGGTCACAATGGGAAAGGAACACAGTTAGTGAGCAAGATGGTAGTTTTGAAGATAATATCAGCCACCTATATAGCCTCTCTAATAAGTACTTGAAAGGAAATGTTGAGGATGTTGAAGGAATTTTTAAAAATCCATGGAATTAACAGCCAAGAAGACTCAAGAGGATATGAAAGTAGAAATAAGAAAGTTTCAAATAAATGATAGAACTGAAAATTTTGGCAAGCAAAAGAATAACTGACTGGAAGGCCTTACCAGCATAGTAAAAGCTACTGATATCATAATAAGTGAGCTCAAAAATGAGCTGCTTAACTCCTCCAGACAATAGCAGAAAATGAAAAAGAGTCTTAAAATAAATAAAGAGCTGACAAGAGAATTTCGAGATGAATTCAAGAACAACAACATAAAAATCATTGGCATCCCAGAAATTGAGGAATACAACACCTATAAATAAGCAACAGTCAAATATATAATTGTTGAGAAGTTCCCAGAACTGGAGAGTGGACATGCTGGAAAGTGGATATCCATATCTTGGATGTTCAAAGGGTACAGCAAAAAAATCCAAATAAAAATTATACAAGACACATAAGAATGATAAAAAAACAGAGAGAGAACACTAAAGGAAGCAAGATCAAAAAAGGAAATCACATGGATTGGAAGAATCAATATCATAAAATGACCATCTTACCTAAACTACTATATAGATTCAACACAATACCTATTCAAATTCAGACAACATTCTTCAAGAACTTAAAGCAATCAATTATACAGTTCATGTGGAACTATAAAAGACCTAGGATAGTCAAATTTATATTAAAAAAAGTAAAGTGGAAGTCAACTTGTTACCTAACTTGAAACTCTACTACAAAAGCCATAGTGATCAAAACAGCATGTTATTGGAACAAAGAGTTTTGAACCAAAGGGTCAGAATAGAATATACAGTGACAAACCCACAAGTATATTATCAAGTACTCACTGCAAAAGAGCCAAGAATTTGAAATGGAACCAAGATAGTCTCTTCAACAAATGGGTATTGGAACAATTGGATAGCAACCTGTAAGTAATTAAAAGTTGATACATACCTCACACCTTACACAAGTCAATGCAAAATGGATTAAAGTCTTGAGATCAGACCTGAATTCATAAAGTTCATTAGGGGATAAATAGTTATTAAAGGCATCAGATAGGAAAGGAAGAAGTGAAGTTTTCACTGTTTGTAGATGACAAAATACTATATATAAAGTATCCTAAAGAATGTACAAAAGCTCTTAGATAGAATATATTTTAAAGTAATGTGGTAGTCTACAAAATTTAACATGTAAAAATCCATCATTTTTCTATGTATAAATAATGAAACAAGAAATATTAAGAAAATAGTCTATTCAAAATTATGCTTCGGAGGTCAGAGTGGTGGCGCAAGATGTAAGGCATCTCCCTTGTACATGGCAGCCTAGGATGGACTATGGTTTGATCCCCCAATATCCCATATGGTCCCCCAAGTTAAGGGCGATTTCTGAGCACTTAGCCAGGAATAACCCTGAGTGTCACCAGGTGTGGCCCAAAAACCAAGAAAAAAAGGAAAAAATTACACCTTAGAAAATCAAGTATCTTTTTATTAGCCTAACTAAGGAAGTGAAAGACCTTTACAAAGTAAACTGCAAAACCTGCTTTAATAAATAAAAGAGGACACAAAGAAATGAAAACACATAACTTACTAAGGGGTTGAGAATTAACTTCTTTAAAATGGCAGTGTTTTCTAAAGCATTGTACAGATTTAATGCAATCCTCATAAGAATAACCATGACCTTTTTCAAAGAAATAGGTCAAACACTCCTGAAATCATTTGGAACAATAAGCCTACACAATAGCTAAAACAATCCTTGCCCCAAGAAAGAAGATGGGAGGCATAACTTTCTCTAACTTAAAAATGAATTATATACCTATATAATGCTACTTATTAAAACAGCATGGTATTGTAATAAACACAGATCCTCAGATCAATGGTATAGGCTTGAATATTTTGATACAAACTTTGGTATTATCAATATATCATTCTTTGGTAAAGGGGAATTAAATATCAACTGGAACAAGGAATGACTCTTGAACAAGTGGTGTTGGGAAAACTGATTAGCTACATGCAAAAAATAAACTCAGATCTCTAACTACAGGCAAAAAGTCAAATCAAATGGATTAACAATCTTGGTATTACACCTTAAATCATAATATAATAAATAATGGGCAGAATTCCCCATGATATTTAATATAAAGACATCTGTAAGGAAACAACAGTGATAAAGGAAAGGCAATGATAAACAAATTGGATTGCATTAAAACAAGAAGTTTCTGTACCTCAAAGGAAATGTGACCATGATACAAAGACTTCCAATGGAATGAAAGAAACTTCAACCCAATACCCATCTGATGAGGGATTAATATCTTAACACTGATAGCTCTTACTAAGAAAAATGTCTTGTTGCTGAAGTGATAGCACAGTTTGATACAAGGGCATTTGCCTTACATGCAGCTGTTCAGAGTTTGATTCCAGGCATTTCATCTGGTCTCCTAAATCTGCCAGGAGTAATTTCTAAGCACAGAGCCAGGAGTAATCCCTGAGCACTGCTGAATGTAATCCAGAAAAAATATTTTTAAAGAAAAGGGAAAAAACCAACCCCATCAAAGAATGGGGAGAAGAGATAACTAGAAATGTCCCTGAAGACAGAAAATAGATGGCCAAAAGACATGAGAAAAAATGCTCCATATCACGAATCATTGGGGAGATGAAAATAAAAACAACTATGAGATATTATCTCAACCACAGAGAATGGCACATATCACAAAGAAACTAGAAACAGTGCTTTAATCAGCAGGGATTAAAGGACTCTCATTCACTGCTGGTGTGAACGTCAGCTGGTTCAGTCTTTTGGGAAAACATTCTTCAAAGAACTATAAATTGAGCCCTTGTATGATGCAACAATACTTATTCCTAGAATATACCATAGGGGAACCAAAAACACAATACATAAAAACTTCTACTTCCTGTGTTTATGGCAGTACTATTCACAATAACCAGAATCTGGATCAGATGAGCGAATAAAAGAACTGGTACAGCTACGCAATGCTATGTATATACAACATCTGTGCAGCTATTATCAAAAATGAAGTCATGAAATTTGCTTACACGTGTAAGGATATGGAGAGTATTAGTTTGAACAAAATGAATTGGATAGAGAGCGATAAGACATATAATAGTCATTCATTTGTTGGATATTTAAAAAAGTAAGTACAATAGAGATGAAGGCCAGAAGGACCAGACTATGGTAAGAAACTTCTCACAAATAATAGGGGAAGTGATGTTAGGGCAGAGAAGAGACCACAATGACAATGATAGTTGGAAATGATCACTCTGGACAAGAATTAGATTCTGAAAGGTGGTAAGTAAAGTTATATGAATAATAACTTTTTAATAACAATCTTGCAAATCACTGTGTCTAATAGGAGACAGAAAGAAAAAATTGAGGGGAAATATATCTATCATAGAGGCAGCAGCAGGGAGGGCAGGAAGGAAACTGTGGACAGTGGTGGTGGGAAATGTACACTAGTGAAGAGTTTTGAAGATTATATGACAAACTGAGTTAATTATTGACAACTTTGTAACAGTATCTCATAATGATTCAAATAATTTAAAGAATATGAAAATTAAAAACTAAAATGACTGATATAAGCATTTGCACACATAGGTATTAGGTTCCATATATTAAAGTTAAAACAAGTCTTTGGGTCATCTACACAAACCCTACTTAAATTTATATCATTATGTCACGTTTTATATTTTTTTTGTTTTTGTTTTTGGGTCACACCCGGCAGTGCTCAGGGGCTACTCCTGGCTCTACACTCAGAAATCGCTCCTGGCAGACTCGGGGGACCATACGGGATGCCGGGATTCAAACCACCATTCTGCATGCAAGGCAAACACTCTACCTCCATGCTGTCTCTCCGGCCCCACCACATTTTATTTTATTTTATTTTGGTTTTGGGGTCACATCCAGCAACGTTCAAGGGTTACTCCTGGCTCTACGCTCAGAAATCGCTCCTGTTAGGTTCGGGGAACCATATGGGATGCCGGGATTCAAACTACCGATCTTCAGCATGCAAGACAAATGCTTTACCTCCATGCTATCTCTCCGGCCCTGCCACATTTTATTTTATGATTCAAATAACAAGGGCCAAACGTGCTGCATTTTCCAGTACTTGCTAGTGGGTGAGATGCCAATGCCATGCACATCACACAGCAGCATGTCAGACCAGTACATGCCTCAGCCACCCTTTCACTGGCACAGCATGAGCATTAGGTTCAGCAGCCATATGTGCCCTAAGTCATCTGTTGACAGGGACAAAGGGCTTGGAAGGAATTGATCCTGCTCCTCTGTGGAATCTAGATCCTGTTATGCTGACATAAATAGAATGGCTAGGTCTAGAGATGCCCAAGCTCATGTCTCTGCTCAGAATGGATTTCCCTGAAGTCTGTCCCATGCCTTTATCTTCATTCTGATGGACTTCTCTGAAATGTGCTCCATACCTTCATCTATCATCTATACTCATAATGGACATCTTTGAAATCTGTTCATTGGCACCATCTCTGATGAGGATGGAATTCTCTGAAGTCTGCCCAATGACTTCAGCTGACCTCAGGATGGGCTTCTCTGGAGTCTGCCCTGTGCCTTCATCTCTCCTCAGCATAGGTTTCTCTGAAGTCTTCCTGTGCCTTCATTTCTGCTCTGGATGGATTTCTCTGAAGTCTGACCTATGCCTTCATCTTTACTCTGGATGGACTCTTCTGATGTCTTCCCCTGCCTTTATCTCTGCTCAGGAAGGACAGCTCTGAAGTGTCTCACAAGTCCACCTCTGCTATGAAGACCAGAAGGACCAGACTATGGTAAGATTTCTCTGAAGTGTGCCACTTGCATTGCATTTCATTCTAGACAGACTTCTCTAAAAATCTGTCCTCTATCTTCATCTCTGCTCAGAATGGACGACTAAAGATGGAGTTCTCTAATATGTCTCTTGTTTTCATATCTGCTCTGGATGGTCTTCTCTGAAGTCTGCCCATGCCTTCTCTGCTAAGGACAGACTTCTCTGAAGTCTCTCTGGTGCCTACATGTCTGCTCTGGATGCACTTCTTTAAAGTTGGTTCCTCTGGAGGGAGATTGCTAAAGTGAACACTTTGAAAGCTCCTGGTTGTAGGGATTGTTTCTTCAAAACAGAAGCAGACCACCAACAAACCACTGACACCCATCAAAGAGCCATGTGACTGGAGCCTTCATCACTACCCCCTGTTTTCCCTTTCTACCCTGTACAAATGCTAAAATCCAATTTGAGAGCAAGATGGATTTTCTTACACAGTAAGTATACTATCTTCTTAGATTGCTATCATCTGAATTGACCTGCTTTTCTCACACCAAATCTCATCCCTTGAGCATTGGCTTTTTAGCAATGAGCCACTGAACCGTGGATACACATACAATAGGTTTGAGTAAAACTAAATGTTTATCATGTGAAGATGGGTCTAGGGATGATATGTTATATTCAAATAACAGTGTTAATTATATTGGTAGTTAAAGAGCTCCAAATCCATTTTTAAATGGAAAAACAGTTGCATGTAGAATAGTTTATATAGCTTATTATTGTTTAAGGCAAATTATGCTCATACATATACCTGTATATAAGTACTCAGATTTTCAAAAATATTTATTTGTTTATGCATAGACTAATTTTTCTTTTCAAGTCATAGCCAAAAGTGTTCAGGACTAAATTCTGGCTCTGCACTTAGGAATTACTCCTACCGAAATGTAGGGATCAAAACCAAGCCAGCTTAATGTAGGGTAAACACTCTACTTCCTGTACTATTGCTCCAGCCCCAATGAATAGAATATTCTTAGAAATTTCTGCAAAAACTTTTGGAAACATAATTAAAGACTCTATCTTAGGATTTGTCCTAGAATTGGTGCAAAAACCAAGACCACCAACTACAGAAGACTGATTAAAACAAGTGTGGAACAGAACTTCTAGAACCGTAGAGAAAGACTCCATCCTAGGCTCCATTCTATGACCTGTGCAAATACCAAGATCTTAAATTACAGTGGCCTGATTTTATCATCCACGACTGAGCAAAAAGTTTCCAGACACCACAAAAGGACCTAGAGGAGAGTAAAAGAGCATGTAAGGAGCCTGCAGTTATTCCCATGTCAGTATATTTCAAGGGCCGAGAAACCCTGTATTTCTTAGGCCCTTTCTAATCTCCTCAATATATTTACTGTGCCTATGCAAAAAAAAAAAAAAGAGAGAGAAGCACAAATTAAAATTTTTGTTATTGTTGTTGTTTGTTTTCTGTTTATTGTTTTTTGTTTGCTTTGTTTTGTTTTTATTTTGGAACCATGGTTATTGTTTGGTTGTTGTCTTTATT
Organism: Crocidura indochinensis; assembly: GCA_004027635.1. Lineage (NCBI taxonomy): Eukaryota > Metazoa > Chordata > Mammalia > Eulipotyphla > Soricidae > Crocidura > Crocidura indochinensis. The sequence continues at coordinate 29,396 of PVKC010000805.1, forward strand.
GCTGTGGTGTTTTTCAGGTTTTTGTTCTGTTTTGTTTTTTGATTTTTTTGTATTGTTGTTATGTTTTTCTTCCTTTTTCCCTTTCTTCTCTTAAATTAATATTATAGCCTCTAGAAGGATTCCTCCTGTCTTTTGCTTGGTTGATTTTTGCTCTCCCCTTTTTTTTTTCTTCAAACAGAACCACATAACTTAAACCATCTTGTTCTGCCTCATAAATTGAGGGGGAAATAATGGAGGGTACCAAGACCAAACAGTTGTATGAACATTGAGTAGAAATAAAATGATCTTGGGGCCTGAGAGATAGCATGGAGGTAAGGCGTTTGCCTTTCATGCAAAAGGTCATCGGTTCGAATCCTGGTGCCCCATATGGTCCCCCGTGCCTGCCAGGAGCAATTTCTGAGCATGGAGCCAGGAGTAACCCCTGAGCACTGCCGGGTGTGACCCCCCCAAAAAAAAGAAATAGAATGATCAGACTTAAATACCAAATCCAAAGCCAATGACAACAAAATTGATATCCAATCTACAACAAGCTAGACACAGAGGGAACCACTTATATTAGCAACCCAGGAAGCAACAGAAGGGGATATGGGATGCATGTTGGGAGCAGGGGTGGAGGAAGAACAAAAGTGGTGGTGGGAATGCCCCTGATTCAATGTCACTATGTACCTAAAATATTACTGTGAAAAATTTGTAATCCACTTTGATCAAAATAAAAATTATTTGAAAAAAAGAAAGAATTTATTCAAGAGATAGTAACAGTTATTGCTTCCTAGGTGATAAGATGTATGTCTGGCCATAGAGAAAAAAAGAAAATTTCACTGTACACAATTTTATAACTTTGAAGTTGATATTATGTATATAAATTACTCAAGGGCCATGTTGTTAGATGAAAAGTCATCATTTTAAAATACTGAAGTATTTAGTATAAAATATTTCAGAGTATATAAGTACATTGACAAAAAAAGGTCAAAGATTAAGACAAAGAAACAACAAACAAGGTATCAGTGTTCTGGGCACTATAAATATATATTTGAATAAAAAATCAAAGTAGGGGCTGGTGAGGTGGTGCTAGAGGTAAGGTGTCTGCCTTGCAAGCGCTAGCCAAGGAAGGACTGCGGTTTGATCCCCCAGCATCCGGTATGGTCTCCCCAAGCCAGGGGCAATTTCTGAGTGCTTAGCCAGGAGTAACCCCTGAGTATCAAACATGTGTGGCCCGGAAGAAAAAAAAAAGAAATCAAAGTAGTAGAAGTAAAAATAAGAAATAAAAATGTATTTGAATAAAAAATAAAATGTCTGCCTTGCCCACACTCTCCTAGGACGGACCACAGTTGGATTTCCCTGGCATCCCATACGGTCCCCCCACAAGCCAGGAGTAATTTTTGAACACATGGCCAGGAGTAACCCATGAGCATCATTGGGTGGCCAAAAAAGTAATTGTATAAATTCTATAAAGTAATTGTAAAAATCTATCAATATTCTTGAAAAATGGACAGACCAAAAATATACTTAATAGTTAAAGAATTAAAAATCAAGAAAAAAATCATTTCAGTAACAAAGGAAGTTCACAGAACATGAAATCACACATTTTAGTACAAGATTAACTTTTATTTAGGAAAATTAAAATTAAATTAAAATGAAATATTTGCTATAAATTAGAGAAAAATACAATTCTCAATAGGAATATCAAGAATATAGCAAAGATAATATATGTGGAAATTAATTTGTCAATATGTACCAAAAATTTTATCACTTTTTATATATTTGTCTATCTTCCACAAATTTTTACCAAAGATATAATCAGAGTAATCTAATGTCATATGCAAGGATGTCCTCAACATTTTGAATGATAAACTACAAGTCAATGTTTATCAAGAGGCTTAAATAAAGCGAAGTTCATAGAAAAAAACACTAACCAGTGGTTAAATGACATTTTAATATATTCTCTCGCTACAAGAACAATATTCACAGAACACAATCAGATGTTGAAAACTAAATAGCATAAGAAAAGCATTTCTAAAAATGTGCATGTAGTTATATCTTAAAATAGTCTATAACATCTGTATTATTCTATCTTGTAACTTTTCTTACTTTTAAAACTATCTTTGATTCTGTATTTTAGAATGAGGAAAAATATTATAAAAAAGAGTAAAAATAAGATATATAAGGGAGTTTCCCAACTAGCTTACACTAGTTACCAACTGAGATATATTAAAACCAGCTCTGGGAGCCAGGAAGATGACTCAAAATGCTAGAACACATGCTGAGCATTCAGGAGCCCTGGATTCAATGCCTAGCCTGGCATATTTCCCAGAACACTACCGGGAGCAATTCCCAGGAACCACGTCAGGAATAAGCCCCATAGCACTGCTGAATGTGACTCAAAACCAAACAAAAATTAAAATACATAGATCAATCAATAAATAATTCCATATGCTTCTGCCTCCTAGCAGGATTGCTAAACTCTAGATTCCTCAGTCTCTCCTGCTGGTCCCATGCATTCTCTCTCTCACTGGGAACTATAAGGCTTCCAAAAATAAATTTCTTTCCCCCCCTCCTTTGTAGTTTTCCAATGAGACGTCCATAATTTTTGCCAGTTATTTCCAAATTTAAAAATACTGTAAAAAGGATGGGGAGGGACCAAGGCTATATATAGCTCAGCAGTGGTGCATTTGCCTTGCAAGCGGTTGACCCAAGATAGACCAAGGTTTGATCCCTAGTCACATATGGTCCAAAAACAAAGGATAAGGGGGAAATCCCATTAGCACTTCATTAGCACTATAAAACACCTTTGAATGGGTGCAACACTTTCTAAAATGTTTCTGCTGTCTTTCACTCCAGCCTCCTTCCCTCACCATCTTGGATCCTTTACCCATTGGCATATTGAATTGTTCAGAGCATTCTATGTCCATGTGGATGATTCATGACTTTGCATCTGTGATGCTTCTCTGCTGGGCATGCTGGCATTGTCTATGGCAGGAGTACTCAAACTTTATACACAGGGGGTCAGTTCACTGTCCCTCAGACAGCTGGAGGGCTGGATTATAGGTTTTTTTTAATAATTAACAAATTCCTATGCACAGTGCACATATCTTATTTTGAAGTAAAAACACAAAATATTTAACACATATCTAACATGATAAATACAAATATTTAACATGAAGAACAAGTAAAGTAAAATCAACGAACTTACCAGTATTTCAATGGGAAATATGGTCTGCTTTTGGTGGGAGAAAGTTTGAGGACCCCTGCCCAAAATTGAGAGGAATGGAGAGACAGAGTAGAAGGGAGTTGGAGAGTGCAACACATATCTCACACATGCATACTGTGGGCCTGGGATGAGTAGGCCACTAAGCAGGACAGGCATCGGCAGCAAAAACACCTGGTGAGTCAGAAAAATATCCTCAGCGGGCTGCATGTGGCCAGTGGGCCATAGTTTGAGGACCCCTGGCCTATGCCTATCCACCTGTCAGCATACACACTAAAGAAAACTCAAGCTTCTCTTAACTCCTCCAGGTATAAATGGTGATTTCTTCACCGTTGATTCCACATTCTTTCCCAAAAACTTTATTCCCTTTATTTCATTTAATTGTATAAGCCTTACTTATTTGATAAGAAGACTATAAACTACTTGAATCAGAAGATGATTTTATATTATTCCCAGGGTTTAAGTTCAAATAGTAGGAAAAACTCAATAAACTTTTGTTGATTGACAAAGGAGAATAAGTAGTGACAATATCAAATAGCATGAAGAGGGAGGAGAGGAAGAAAGTTCATTTAGTATGATAAATAGACCTTGTAAACTTTGAAAGACTGGGAGGCATTGATTAAGCTGGGAGGCAGCAAGCAATGAATGTATTGTGAACAAATAGTCACTTCAAGACTGAGTACTTTTCTTCCCCAAGAAATTTGTCACTGAATAGAGGGGGAAAGAGAAAGTAATGGTTTGAAAGAAATCTTTGAATTTGGGTTTTTGTAAATACATGGAAATTTAAGTATGTTTGTAGGCACATAAAAAGAAATTACCCGCAGGATAATTCTGATGTCATATGGCAAGTCAGTTTCACAGGAGAAATTTAATATTGTCTTAAAATGTGCACATTTGTGATGCTACTGTGATTGGGTTATGTTTATTGTTCATGATATTTTCTCATGATGATTCCATGAGAAGCTTCTTTTGGTGCTGTCATCTTCCTATACCCTCCAGACCACTCCAAAAGAAAATACTAAACATCTCCCAGCCAGACACTGGGTCTGTGTTTGAATTCCACGTGTTTCATCTACTTGGTATCTAATATTAAGTAGTAATCTCATGTCTATTTCATATCTAAATTCTTTTCATATTTTCCACCAGCTTATTTTTTTATTACAGTAACAGAATGTTAGGTCCACTCTCTCTGAGTGTTTTTATTTAGATATGTATAATATGTGTTTTAACCCAATAACTATGGTGGATTGCCTTATTTTCAGTCTCACTGAGACACAATTTAAGCATTATATATATGCTTTGGTAAAATGCAAATGTATTTTGCTATTCTATTCAATGTATGTAGATTTCCAGTCTATATCCAGCTGTTACTCTAAATTTGTTTGTTTGATTATGGTCTTGAGTCACAAGATGTGCTCAGGCTTTCTCCTGGCTCCCTGCTCTGGGCTCACTCTTGAAGGTTCACGGAGGACATGGTGCCCCAGAACAGCTATAAACAAGTACCCTACCCACTCTCTGATCCCAGTTTATGCTAGTTGTATTTTGAAATTAATGTTTCTTAGGCAAAATGATAAATCCCTCAACCTTATGATTCCCCCCTGTCAACTATCCACTCAATTTCTCTCATGTAAATAGGATACTGTCATTCTAAATGCTCAAGCCTCAATTCCCAATGTCATCCTTGAATTCTTTCTTTTCTTGCATTCCATATTCAATCTATCTAGTATCCTGGTGCTTTTTGTCCTTTCTTTTTTGAGAGGGTGAGAAGATGGAACCCACTGGATCATGCTCAGACCATACTCCTGGTTTTGTACTCAGGGATCATTCCTGGTGGTACTCATAGGATTATATGTAGTGCAGGGAATTGAATCTCAAGGTGGCCACTCTCTCTCTCTCTGGTACCATATATATATGAATCTAAAAACCTTTCTATGACTCCCCCCAGTCTGCGAAGACACTTCATGTGTCCTGAGCACTAGCTCTTATCTCTCAATTGGTCTGAGCTTCTATTCTTTCCAAAACCCAATAATTCAGCTCTGCACACAGCAGACAAAAGTTCTAAAATAAAATTCCAACTATCTCTTCCCTGCTCCTAATTCAAGTTTTTCAATTTTTTCAGTCCAAGAGCCTGTCTTTAGGTTTCTCTAAAAGTCCTTGTCCAATCTTCTTTCCTTCATACTTGTCAAGTTTATGTCCCTACTGGCCAGATATAACCTTGTTTGATTTTTTTGCCCCTTTATTTTGTTGTTTTCTAGACTTGAAATGCACCCAAAGGTATCTGCAGAGGACATTCCTATAGATGACCTTATCTAAATGCCAATCTATCTCATATTTCCTAAGCTGTCACTGTACTTTTCTACACAGCATTTATTCTATGACTACACACTTCTTTATTTTGCCAACTTTCCATTTGTTTAATTAATGAATATTTAATTTGTCTTTTTATGCCCCCCCAAACACACACTAGATTCTAAGTCCATGATGGTAGTAATTTTTGTTTTTTTGTTTTGTTTTGGTTTGGTTTTTGGGTCTCACCCGGGAGTGCTCAGGGGTTACTCCTGGCTCCATGCTCAGAAATTGCTCCTGGCAAGCATGGGGGACCATATGGGGCACCGGGATTCGAACCGATGACCTTTTGCATGAAAGGCAAACGTCTTACCTCCATGCTATCTCCCAGGCCCCAGTAATTTTTGTTTTATTCACTGCTATCAATTCCTAACATAATCCTCACAACAGAAGGTGCTCAACAATTTGTGGAATAAAATGCAAACTATTATTTCTTCAATTCCCATTCTTGGCAAGAATCTGAAGAAAGAAGTTAATCCCTGACATTGGGGAAAAATAAGATTTGGTCTGCGTCACCTGTGTGGACTCTTACAGACAATGCACTTATACCAGACCTTCAAAATTTCAATTTCATTACCTGCCTGGCCTCTACAGACTGCTGAATTTCCACTCTCTGGCTCAGAGTCTCAAAAGAGAATCTGTGAATCAAGGGATTTTCTCTTGACTAATGCAAATGCAGTAAGATATTCCGATTTCAGCTGGGAATGTAGCTCAGTAGCAGGTATGTGACTGTCAACAAGAAAGGGAAAGAAGGGGAAAATCATACCTAAATACAGATAGAGATTTTTAAAAATGGGAGAATTCATACACAGTTGTGCTCAGAGCCCATTCGAGGATCTGCACTCAGGGTTCAATCATGTTGGAACTTGGGGGAAATTTGGCATTACACTTAGGTTAGTCACTTGCCAGACCTGGTATGTGCTCTTTCTGGACTAAAACAAATATTACCTTTTGAAAAAGAATACTCAAATTTGTCCTCCAAGGATTATGTTCTTTAATCACTACATACACTTCATTTCTATTTGTGTGTTTTGTTTTGTCTTTGTTTTTCTCCTTCCCTCCCTTTTTCCTTGTCTAAGTAATGTTCATTTTGCTAAATTCAATTCCAGGGGAAAAGTTTCTATGAAGCATTCTTTGGATGCCTGGTCATTGTGTCTTATGTCTTACCTACTTTATAATAACAGTTGTATAGAATTAGTGAGATGTAGGTCTATTCTGTGTTATATTGAGTATTTAGTGGAGTCCCTGTCTTTGAATTAGATTTAGAGAAAATTGTATTATTTTTGTTTCCAAATTTCTAATGCAACAGTGACATTACATTTTTGTGTCAAGGACACCATAAAGTACCAAACACCTTTTACCATTTTTTTCTTCTAACTTCTACCTTTATATTGTTCCAAGTTAGAGGTTTAAAATTTGATCATAAAACGTTAAGATCATAAAACACCTTTCTAAATGCAGCTAAGTCAATGCATGAACACAGACTTTCCAATATTATTCCAAAATAGAACTTTCCCTCAGAAAGTGCTAGGAATAAATTCTGTAGTTTTCTCAGGAGCGTAAGCTGAGCACCTTCAATAACCTTACCCCCAAATGAGCTACATAACAATAGATATGTGCAGCAAAGGCCATTTTTCCATCCGTGGCATCACAGAGCAACATTTTCCTTTCATTTAAAAGTCTAAACTGTGATTGTTTTTCTCTTTAAAATATAAAAGAATATATATTGCTTTATTTATTATTAATTTATGACCACAAAATCATACACTGGAACTCATGTGCTGACTCCTTTTCTTCAGATTCCCAAAGAAAAATATACTGCGCATTTCTTTAATTCTTAAATCTAAGATAATATTAATGAAGCATGAGCTTGTGTCGCATGTTTTATTTATTCTACAATTCTGGAACCAAATAACTCCACACCCTAAAAAGTGGCTCTAACCCAGGATGACACAAGCTAGATTTGTCAGACCTTCAACTTCAAAACAAGAAATTGTTTAAAGGCTCTTTGTTACACAATCATGTTTTATTCAAAAGGCAAGGGGAAGTTAGACTGATACAAAAAGCAATTCTTTCCATTTTCCACTCGATCCCATAGCCAAATCAATTCTCTGGTTTTGTGTTGCTTTTGCCTCCATGATCTTATGCCATGGGACTTCTCCTGAGCAAGTCCACAGAAGCCAAGCCATGGTCTGAGTTTCAGCACCTCTCCAGAGCAGCTAGACAAAGTGGAAAGACTCAGGGCAACTGGGAGAGAATATTTTTAGATGTTCTTTAGCCCTAGTTGTGCAAGAACACAGGGGGCTTTTATGTTTTTGTTTTTGAATAGGAGAAACAAGCCAGCCATTTGTTATCACTAGAGAATTTGAGTCAGAAACAATAGTACAGTCGCAGGCCTTGGTAGAACACATTGCTTAGTGGCTGAGGTACATGTTCTTGACCTTCTTTGTATTCCTCTTGGTGACTGGAAAACATTAGCAAAATACAACAAACTTTATGACTTGAATCAAAATTAGTTTTTAGCATTCTTTCTGTCTTACTAATAACTGTGACCTAACCTTGTGTTGAAAGACAGAAACTAAAATTTTTATCTGTATCTTAAATATTTTAATGGAGTCTTGAATATTTCACCATATTAGTTGAATTTAACAATCGGTGTTGTTACCTCTTCAATTTGAATAATTTTAGAGAGAAGTTTTCTTAAGTTTAGAATAAATAAATTACACTGATCAAGCAATATTTTGTTTCTACCATAATCATGAATAAATTAAAGAATATTTTCATAGGCTGTTTTAAAGGGCTAACTATAAACAACTAACAATAAATATGCTTCAATATTTTCTTTTCTTAAGTTTTACTTTTGGTATATAACCCCCATTATTTTATTTTTGGAGTTTTGAGTCGTATCCTGCTATACTTTGGACATTCTTTACTGCAGTGATTTTTTTTATAATTTATTTAAGCACTGTTCAACAGAAATATTCATAGAATGTACACCACCCTTCATTAGTGCAACTCTCCTGCCGCCAATGTTCCCATTTCCTTTCCCCACCACCAACTGCTTATCTCTGGCATTCTGCTTTGCTATCATTGTTAGGAGAGTTTTCAGTGCAGTTAGTGCTCTAACTGTGCTCACCTCTCTGTATGGCAAGCTGCATATTATGGGCTAGTCCTACTGGCCCTCATTTATATTGTCTCCAGATATTACCATATTATCTTTATTTTTTCTTATATCCTATAGATGCATATTATTAAAATCCATCCCTCTTCCTTTGACTCATTTCATTCAGCATAATAATCTGCATGTTTGTTTATGTATAGGCATACACTTCCTTTTTTCCTAACAGTTGCATAATATTCCATTGTGTATATGTAACACAGTTTCTTTAACCAATCATCTGTGGTTAGGCACCTGGGATGTTTCCATAGTCTGGCTATTGTAAATAGTGCTGTGATGAATATAAGAGTGCAGAGGGTTTTTCAATATGATATTTTTGTGTTTCTAGTGTATATCACTAAGAGTGGTATTGTTGATCATGTGAAAGGGAGTACAATTTTCAGGGTTTTTTTTTTTTTGAGGAATATCCACATTGTTTTCCAGAAAGGCAATACTAGACAGTATTCTTACCAGAAATGAATTGGCGTCCCTTTCTTCATGTATCCACGTGAGTGGGAGATGCCAAGCAGCAGACAGCAGCAGTAGGGCTCAACGCATTGCCTTTAGCACCTCTTGCTGAGTTCTTTCCTGGCTACAGAGTAGGCACCACTCGATGCTGCCTCCATGGGTTGGGGGCAGATAAACAGGCTGCCATTGGCACATCTTGCTGGGTTTCTTCTGGCACTAGTGTGGGCACTAATTGCTGCCCCAATAAGGGCAGGGCAGCTATTGGCACTGCTGCTTGGCACGTATTCCTGTGTCCCTTCTGAGCCACAGAGCAGGCGCCACCTGAAGCCACCTCCAGGTCAGGGGATAGTTTCATTAATGCTGCTGCTTGGAATCTCATGTTCAGTCCCTTCTGGCTGTGGGAAAGTACCATTCGCATCTGCCTCTGAGGAACAGGGGCAACTCAACTCATTGATGCTTGGCACCTTTCAGTGAATCCCTACTAAAATAGGGAATAGGCCATCTCTCCATAAAGCCCCATAGGTTTATGTAGCTCAACACACTGCCATTAGCACCTTTTGCTGGGTCCCTTCTGGATCACAGAGCAAGCACCGCTCAATGAAGCCCCTGTGGGTGGGGCTAGCTAAACTCACTACTATTGGCACCTCTCACTGGGATCCTTTCTAAGCCAAGGAGGAGGAGCGACTTGCTGAAGCCCACATGGGTGGGGCTGCTAAACACGCTGCCATTGCCGCCTTTTGCTTGGTCCTTTTGCTTGGAGCAGGAGCTACTTGATGCTGCCCCTATGAGTGGGGCCAGCTAAACAAACTGCCATTGGCACCTCTTGCTGTGTGCCAATTGGCACCTCTTTTGGTTCCCTTCAGGAGCCACATGCTGAAGCCTATATGGTTTGGAACAGCTAACACGCTGCCACTGGCACCTCTTCCTTGGTCACTTCGTAGCTAGGGAGCATAAGTCACTTGATGAATCCCCATGGGTGGTGGCAGCTAAAATCGCCGTCTTTGGCATCTCTTGATGGTTCCATTTGGGTCACAGAGCAGGTACCACTTGATGAATCCTCCAAGGATACCTATGACATTTTTCAAAGAAGTGAATCAAACATGCTTGAAATTCATTCAGAACAATAAACATCCACAAATAATAAATTTAACATTCTTTGGGATAAAGAAGATGAGAGGAACCCCGAGAGATAGCACAGTGGCGTTTGCCTTGCAAGCAGCCGATCCAGGACCAAAGGTGGTTGGTTCAAATCACGGTATTCCATATGCCTGCCAGGAGCTATTTCTGAGCAGACAGCCAGGAGTAACCCGTGAGCACCACCAGGTGTGACCCCCCGCCCCCCCCCAAAAAAGAAGATGAGAGGCATCACTTTCCTCAACTTTAAATTGTACTATAAAGCAGTAGTAATTAAAACAGAATGGTATTGGAATAAAGACATACCTTCAGATCAATGGAAAAGACATAAGTATTCTGAGAATCAAGGTATGCAACAGATTAATCTTTGATAAAGTGTCAACACATACAAGATGAAGCAAGGAAAATCTTTAACAAATGTTGTTGGGAAAATTGGTCAATTATATGCAAAAAGGTAAACTCAGGCCTCTTTTTAACAACATACACAAAGGTCAAATTAAAATGGATTAAAGATCTTGATATCAGACCTGAAACCATAAAGTACACAGAGGAAAACATAGACAAAACACTCCATGACACTGAGTTTAAATGCATCTTAAAGGAGAAAACACCACTCTCCAAATGGAAGCAGAGGTAAACAAATGGGACTACATTAAACTGAGAAGTTTCAGCACTTCAAAGGAAACAGTCACTAGAATTTAAATGCAATTCACAGAATGAGAGAAACTATCACCCAAAACCCCTCTGATAAAAGGTAAATATCTAAAAATGTATAAGCTACTGGCAGAACTTAGCAAGAGAAAAAAATATCTACCCCATCAGAAAATGGGAACAAGAAATGAACAGATATTTCCTCAAACAATAAATGCAGGTGTCCAAAAGAAACATGAAAAAATGTTCCCCATCACTAATTATCAGGGAGACGAAAATCAAAACAACAATGAGCTATCATCTCACACCACAGAGAATAGCACACATCACAAGAAAAAAGAAAGAAAAGAAAAAAGAACAACCATGCTGGCATGGATGTAGGGAGAAAGGGACTCTCATTCACTCCTTGTAGGAATGCCGTATAGTCCAGATTTTATGAAAAATAAAATGAATATTCTTTAAAAAAAAACTGCACATTGAGCTTCCTTATGATTCTGCAATACTATTCCTAGGGAGATACCCTAGGAATACAAAAACAAAATATAAAAATGTTCTCTGCACTCTTATGTTCATCACAACACTTTTTACAGTAGCCAGAATCTGGAAGCAAAAGACAATAGATGAGTGGCTAAAGAAACGGTGATATATCTACATAATAGAATAATACGCAGCTGTTAGGAAAAATGTAGTGAAACTTGCTTATACATGGATGGAGATGGATTGTCCTATGCTGAATGCAACGAGTCAGAGGGAAGGGATAAACAGAATAATCTCACTCATTTGTGAGATATAAGGAAAATAAAATACAGGTAATATTCAGAAACAATAGAGATGGGAATTAGGAGAACTAGTTCATTGTAGGAAGCTTGCCACAAAGAGTGTAGAGAGCAGTTAGAGAATGGTTTACTTTGAAAGGTACATTCATGCATCTCTTCTTTAATAGTAGTGTAAAGCACAATGTTAAATAAATAGAGGCAGGGGAGGGTTGGTGAGAAGAAAGAGGCCATCAGGGAGGGTGAGAGTAAAACTGCTGACATTGGTGGCAAGAAATGTGCACTGGGGAAGGTTGTTGTACATTGTGTGACTAACTCAATCATGAACAACTTTATCTGTGGGGTAAAAACTGTATTATGAAAAGAACTTGTAACCATGGTGTTTAAATTTTAAAAAAATATTTAAAAATAAAGTAAGTAGAAAATGGACTAGAGTGATAATACAGCAGTATGACATTTGACTTTTACACAGCTGACCCAGAACCAACCAAGGCTAGATCCCCGGCATCCCATATGGTCCCCCGAGCCTGCCAGGAGCCAATTCTGAACACAGAACCAGGAGTAATCCCACATATGGCCCAACCCCTCCCCTAAAGTGAAATCTTTGAGGAACAGAAGAAAAATATGCATCCCTTCATCTTTCGTGGAATTTTTTTTTGGTTTTTGGGCCACACCCGGTGACGTTCAGGGGTTACTCCTGGCTATTCGCTCAGAAGTCTCTCCTGGCAGGCACAGGGGACCTTATGGGAAACCGGGGGATCGAACCGAGGTCCATCCTAGGTTAGTGCAGGCACCTTATCTCCAGTGGCACCGCCCAGCCCCCTTTCATGGAATATTTCAAAAAAAATATTTGGGCCTCATATAGGGATGCTCAGGGAATAATCTTGATGCTCAAGAATTACTCTTGGAGTTGCTTGGGGGTCCACACAGGTCCTCTTTGGAGTCTTGAGTTATAGAATAAGTCTCCCACATCCTATATTATGGTCTTCCTTTACCCAGTATGTGACTAGGACTTACCTTTCTTTTGCATACATAAGATTAATTTATCCCAGAGCAAATGGTTCTCTCTGAGGGCACTGCTGTCTATTGAGGACAATGTGAAGTGAATGGCTCCCAAAATAGGTGAAAGGCTCGTGTTCAAGGATGATCTTACTAAAGTATTCTCTGGAATCTGGAGTCTAGAATGAAGTGCAAATACAGAGAGAGATGAAGAAATCAGATAGTCAATCATGGCATAAGGATCCTGTAAACTGCGGTGTTTACTCTGTGATGGTAGTCTCAAACTGTCATCAAACCACCACCTCAATAAACTTCTGGCTCCACTAAGTCCTGCAGTACCTGACTGTTCCCTAGGTTTGAAACCTGCTACCCAGGGCATAGGTTGACTTACCCTTGCTTGATAGCAGAGGATCAGAGAATGAAGCTGGAAAAACTATTGCGAAGAGTAGGGAGAGGACAAGGATGGGGAGTGTTCAGGGGGAGGTTTAGGACGAGGGTATTGGGTTAACCCCCGGGGGCAATGTCGCTCTCCACTACCAGATCTCATCTGAGATACTTGGGATAAATATTCAAATCCTGTACGCAGTGGAGGAGGTGTTCTGAGGATACTACTGGGAGGTGGACGGAATGGGGGTGGTCTGGGAAAACGGGCAATGATTCTAGGCTGGTAAGGGATGGGTTTGACAATATGGGAGGCAGTTGTAGGGTCGTGAGTGGGAGGTTTGGGAAATTTTAAGGGGGTTTTGGGGATGGGAATCCCTGTCTTAGCTGTATAGGCAAGGGAAGGAGTGATATCAGGAAAGTGGGTTGTTTGTGAAGCAATCCGAGATGATGGGGTATTTGTAGGAGGTTTAGAAATGGGAAAAAGGAGTTTAGGAAAGTGAGCTTGAGATGGGGTTTTCTTAGGCATTCTCCTGGTGCTGAAATGACAGCGAGAGACTGAGCCTAAGCTGGATCTGCACCTGCTTTATGTACCCAGCTGTCTCCTAGTGACAGTATTGTGACTCTAGAACCCATTATGACAGTGTTCTCCCCCTCCCCCCCCACACCAGCACAGGCATGTCAGGAGCCTGGTAAGGGGTTTCTGCTTCAGGGTAATCATGGGAATTAGCAGAAGAAGAACAATGTGGCTGCGACCCTATGCTCTGTGTCTTGATGTAGTTTGGAATTCTGTTCCTCAAATTTATAGCTATATCCCTCTACTTCCCCTCTAATTATGCTTTTCCTGTATAAAAGATATTACATATTATTTTCTCATAGCTGAATAGTACTCCACTGTGTATTATTTATTAGTTCTGTATCCACACAGCTAAGAAACAAAGTTTATAAAATAATTTAGATAAAATTATCTCAAGAGAAAAAAAATAACCACGAAAAGGCAGCATAATCTGAGATGTCTAGAATTATAGGAGGTCTAGAAATATTGCACTTCTATACATTATAGAGAAAAACATTTAAGCTGTGACTAGTTTATACCTATATCTTTCCTTCTTAGGAATGAGAACTCAATTATTAAATGTCATGAGTATCATGCAGGCACGACAAATTGGCTTCTTACATTCTTTATGATTCTTACATAAATAGCACATTTTCACTTTTCTTTGTTCTTTTTACCAAAAGCATTTTTTGAAACTGTAATAGGGAGATGGAGGTACAGAAATACACTAAACACAAATAAATACAAACTAGAGTTTTGGTCTGAGAAAATATTTGATTATTGGGGCTAGAGAGATAGCATGGTAATAAGGCGTGTAGCCTTGCATGCAGAAAATGGACTTAAATATATTGGCTTACAGGTTGAAGTACTAGATTGCTCAAACAAAAACAAACAAAAATAACCTTAAACGTGTTGTTTATGAAATTCCAGGACCACATTTTAAAATGCCAGTTTATCAAATTTTAACATATTTATTTTTCCAATTTTTATTCTGGCACCAGTATGTATAATCTTTAGTAATGTTTCAGGATTACAATGTTCCAACACCACACCCACCATCAGAGTGCCAAATTCCTCCACCATGTGCCAGATATTTGTAACTGCTTTAGTGAAAGAAAGACATGTTGAGTTTGGAATTAAAATGTCAAATATTAAAAATGTTAATTTCAGTATTCAAACTAATTTTACAATAAAATTATTATTTTGGCTAAAAGGTAAATAATGCATCAAATACACATCACTAAATAAATTATTAAAGAAATAATTTATACCTTTATATATATATTTTTTTTGGTTTTTTGGGCCACGCCCGGTGACGCTCAGGGGTTACTCCTGGCTATGCGCTCAGAAGTCGCTCCTGGTTTGGGGGACCATATGGGAAACCGGGAGAATGAACCTCGGTCTGTCCTAGGCTAGCGCAGGCAAGGCAGGCACCTTACCTCCAGCGCCACCGCCCGGCCCCCTATACCTTTATATTTTAAAACACAAAACTTTGGCACATTTCTAAATACTGATTTTTGAAGGTTTTTTTAATGTTATTTTTGTTTGTTTGGCTTTGGTTTTGGCCTACACTCAGCAGTGCTTAGGGCTTATTTTCGGCTCTGTACTCAAGGAACACTCCTGGTGGCCTCCATGGATCATATGGGATAAAGGGATCTAACCTAGCTTGACATTGTATAGGGCAAGTGCTTTATCTATTGTACTAGGCTCCGGGACCCAATTTGATGTGTTAATGAAGTAATTTCAAATTTCCACTTTCAGTTTGTCCCCAAAAACAGGAGTTGCAGAAGGATTAACTGTAGCCCAGTTCTTTAGTTTATATCACTTACATATTTTTTAGGCAATTTTTGTCATTTTTAATTTTGTCTATTATTATTTACTCAGTGGTACTGGAGCCAAGGTTGGAATTGTTCATAGAAATGCTGGGTATTGAACCCAAGGCTCATGCATTGAATTTAAAGCATGCATTCCAACCTTTTGAGGTAGCCTCCCCAATTTTATGTTAGATACTATGACTTGCAAGATAAATGCAAAAATGTGAACTCATGGGACAGGGTGTCCTGAGTTTAGCTCTTGGCTTATAAAAATACATGGGCAAATGGAAAAAAAAAACAATCTTAGCCATAAGATCATGCTTCACAGTAAAGCTCAAAAGAACAACCAAGCCTTCCAATAAAGAGATGAAATTGATTTAATCTTCCTGGAATTTAAAAGACTATCAGTTGTGGCATGAAGTTGAGTCCATTGCTGATCTATCCAGTATCCCCAAATATCTTCCAAATTGAGAGACCAACTCCCATTCTCGGGGAGACCTTGGCAATAATCATCCACAATAAATGATCCAAACAAAGAGGTTTTGGGGGAGAAAAGGTTTGACCAAAAGAGCCTAATCCTCCCCAGTCCGATCTCTCTCTCTCTCTCTCCTCTCTGTCTCTCCCTATGTCTCTCTCTCCTCTCTGTCTCTGTGCTGTCTTTTTCTATGTGTCTCTCTTCTCTCTCCCTGAGTGTGTCTCCAAGTCTCTCTTCTCTCTTGTCTCTTCTGTTCTTCTCTGATCTCTCCTGTCTCTCCTCCCTCTTTTTCTCTGTCTCCGTCTCTTTCTCTGTGTCTCCTGTCTGTTTCTCTGTATTTCTCTTTGACTCTCTCTGTGTCTCTGTCTGTCTTCTCTTTCTTTGTGTCTCTGTTCTCTGTCCTCTCCTTTCTCTCTGTTTCTGTCTTTCTCTATGTCTGTCTTCTTCTTCTTCTGAGTGTCTCACTCCTTTTTCTGTTTGTCTCTCTTCTCTTCCCTTCTATCTCTCTCTGTGTCTGTCTTCTCTTCTGTCTTTCTCCTCTATCTCTGTTCCTTTGTGTCCTCTTTCTCTCTCTGCTCCCTGCGTGTGTCTCTCTTCTTCTGTGTGTCTCTCCCCACTTCTTTTACTCTCTCCTCTATTTCTCTCTTCTCTCCCTTTTATCCTCTCTGTCCAACTGTATCTGTCCAACTGCCTCTGGCCAACTGCCTCTGGCCAACTGTCTCCTTTGGCCTCCCATCCAAGCTCCTTTATTTCTAAAAACAAAATAAATACAAAATACTCTACAATCAGTAACTAAGGTATTCTGTATGTATCTCTTCTGTAGAACAGGTGTTTGATCCTCCTGTAACATCCCAATCATGAAGATGTGTTTTCATGTGACATCAGTGGGTCAATTCTGGCACAATCAGCAAGAGAGAAAGAAAGACAGAGGGAGAGAGAGAAAGAGTGAGAGAAAAAGAAAGACAGAAAGAAAGAAAGAAAGAAAGAAAGAAAGAAAGAAAGAAAGAAAGAAAGAAAGAAAGAAAGAAAGAAAGAAAGAAAGAAAGAAAGAAAGAGAGAAGGAGAAGGAGAAGGAATTCTTTGAGGACCTTCTGTAAAGGCCCTGGGGAGAATTGCCTGGATCATTCTGGTTTTTTTTTTTTTAAGATTTTTTTTTTGGTTTTGGGGCCACACCCAGTGGTGCGCAGGGGTTACTACTGTTGTCTGCTCAGAAATAGCTCCCAGCAGGCACGGGACACCATATGGGACACCAGGATTCGAACCAACCACCTTTGGTCCTGGATCGGCTGTTTGCAAGGCAAACACCACTGTGCTATCTCTCTGGGCCCCATTCTGTTTTTTTTTTTTTAAAGCTCATGAAAAGCCTTGCTTTTAGTGTTGCCTGATTTTAATGAAAATTAAGCAGTCACTAGAAGAGCATTCTTATAGGTTCAATAAAGAATTAATTTGAGGGGCCGGGCGGTGGCACCAGAGGTAAGGTGCCTCCCTTGCCTGCGCTAGCCTAGGACAGACCGTGGTTCAATCCCCTGATGTCCCAAATGGTCCCTCAAGCCAGGAGAGACTTCTGAGCGCATAGGCAGAAGTAACCCCTGAGCCCGGGTGTGGCCCAAAAACCAAAAAAAAAAAAAAAAAAAAAAAGAGTTAATTTGAAGTATCCAAGATTCCATTGATGGAGCTATAGAATATATTAGAAAACAATAGCAACATAATTTATCACGCAGAGAACCATTTTAGTGACATTGAAGACAACATAATAATCATAAGCACAAAAATTAAAAGGAGAAGCAAGTGATAGAATAGAAAGTAAGGCTTGATGGATAGCAGCAAGATAAGTAATCTTCAAATCACAGTAGAAAAAAACAGAAAGGGAAAGAGCTACTGGCAGAAGAAATAATTAATGAAAACTTCCCCAATCTAGGTAAAAATGAGTCTGTACAGATTTGAGACCCCCAAAATGCTGAACAAAATAGACTTCAACACTAAGGCACTTAGTAATTAAAGTGATAAAAACAAAAGACAAAGACAACTTGAAGCAGCAAGAAAGTAAAAGAAAAATAATGTAAGAATCACAAGAGACCTCCTATGTGATACCAAACAAGCAAGAAAAGAGTTTAATGACATATTCAAAAGATTGAATTAAAAAATAACTTCCACCTAAATCAATACCCTGTATTTTGGATTTGAGGAAGGTATTAAAATCTTTCTCAGACAAATAAGAGCTGGCAACATTTTAATAACAAAATCAATCCTGCAAGAATTACTAACTAGTCATCTATTCAAAGCAAAATACCATTCCTAAAAATAACTAAACCATACTTATACACACATACAAAAGTTGAAGCACAGCCCTTTATATCAATAATCTCTCTGAACATCAATGAACTAAAGTCTTTTATCAAAAGGCATAGAGTAGCTGGATATCAGAAAAGAAAATGTGTCTATCTTACAGTAAATACACCTAAATTCACAGGATATATACAGGTTTGGAGTGAAAGCCAATTGTAGATGGTATAAAGTCAGGAAAGTATACTTTTATCAGACCAAATAACAGTTATCCCAAAGTAATCAGAGAGGGACACTACTCATTAATTAAAGGAATAATAGACCAAGAAGTACTAACTCTTATCAACATGTTTGTACCAAATGAAAGGTCAGCAAATGTCCCAAAGCTTCTACTCATTAAACCTAAAGAAATACATTGAGGGGGTCAAAACAATAGTACAGGAGGTAGGGAATTTGCTGTGCAATGTGGCAAACCTGGATTCAATCCCTGGCATCTCAGAGGGTCCCCAAAGTCTGCTAGTAGTGATCCCTGAGTGCAGAGTCACGAATCACCCCAATCACTGCTGGTTATGGTTCAAAACTAAACAAAAATACCCACAGCATTAGTGAGATACTTCAACAATCCACTTTTGTCACTAGACAGATCAATTAGACAAAATATCAGTAAAGATAAAAGACAAAAAGCTGGAATAACTCAAATTAATGAACCGGGCTCTTCACCCATTGAAAGCTGAGTACACTTTCTTTTCTAGAACACATGAAAATTCTCCATAACAGATCACATATTAAGGCATAACCCAAATATGCATAAATTTACAAATATAAGAATAATATTAAGTACATAGATCACAATAACATGAAATGGAAAATCAATCACAAAACGGGCGTAAACTTCCTTCAAAATTGAATAAATTACTGCTTGAAAGTAACTGAATCTAAGAGGAAATCAAGGAAGAAACCAAAGTATTCTTTGAAATGAATGATAATGAAGATACAAACTATTAGAATCTATGCTATATATCAAAACTGTTCTAATGGGAGATTTGTAGCAATCCAGACCTACTTTAAGAATAAATCCTAGGGGCTGGAGAGATAGCATGGATATAGGGCATTTGCCTTGCATGCAGAAGGACAGTGGTTTGAATCCCGGCATCCCATATGTGCCCTGAGCTTGCCAGGAGCTATTTCTGAGCATAGATCCATGAGTAATCCCTGAGCGCTGCTGGGTGTGACCCCCCCCCCGAAAAAACTAACAACAAAAAAGAATAAATCCTAGTCAACAACCCAAACATGCATCTCAAAAATCTAGAGAATGGAAACAAAACAAAAACCAAAAAAAAAATGGTAAAAGGATGGAAATGAGTTAAAAAAATACAGCAGGAAGAATTACATAGAAACCAAAAAACCAATACAAAGAATCAATGAAACTAGAAGATGTTTCTTAAAAAAATTTTTTTAAAAATATACAAAAATCTAGACTGAAGAAAAAAAGAGAGAATGCCCAAATTAATAAGATTAGAAACAAAAGGGGAGAAATCACAACAGACCCCTCAGAAATCCAAGATATTATAAGAGTATACTGTGAACAACTTTATGTGACAAACTAGAGAATCTAAAATAAATTGACTGACACTGAGAATCATGTAATCTTCCAAAACTAAACAGATAAACAAAAGACTGAACAGATAAATCACAAAGAAGGACACTGAAACAATAATTAAGAATATTCCGGGGCCCGGGAGATAGCATGGAGGTAAGGCATTTGCCTTTCATGCAAAAGGTCATAGGTTTGAATCCCGGTGCCCCATATGTTCCCCTGTGCCTGCCAGGAGCAATTTCTGAGCATGGAGCCAGGAGTAACCCCTGAGCACTGCCGGGTGTGACCCAAAAACCAAAAAAAAAAAAAAAAAAAAAAAGAATATTCCCCAAGAATAAAATTCCTGGTCCAGGTGGAGTTACTGGTAAATTCTATCAAATCGTTAGAGAAAGCATTATGTTAATAAGCATTAAACTTCCAAAATAGTGAGGAATCAGTAATCCTTCCCAACAGCTTGTATGAAACTAACTACACTACTAATATCGAAATAATACAAAAACACTTCTAAAAAAGAAAATTTCAGATCAATCTCCCTGATAAAACATTGATGCAAAACTTCTCAACACTGAATCCAATAGTACAGATACTATGATCAAGTCGGAGTTATTTCTGGGATGGTTCTACATATGCAAACCAGTTAACACAATATGGTTCAACATATACAAATCAATTAACACAATATACCACATAAGTAAATGGAAAGCCAAAAATTATATTCAATCTATGCAGAGAAAGCTTTTCTGTCAACCTCCAACATCAACTCAGATTTTAAGAAGCTCAATAAATAGAGATAGAAGAATTATCCTCAAGATAGTTGTGATTATCTATAATGTCTATAGCCAATATCATTTTGAATGGTGAAAATTGAAAGTATTCCTGTTGAAATCAGGTACAAAGCAAGGATGCCAACTGTCTCCACTTCTGTCCAATAAAGTATTATAAGTCCTATCAACAGTAGTCAGGAAAGAAAAAGAAATCAAAGGAATCCAAATTAGAAAAGAAGAAGTCAAAATATCACTGTTTCATGACATAACAATATACATTGAAGACACTAAATTAGATTCCACAAAAATGCTCCTGGAAACAATAAAACAATAGTGCTACAAAGTCAATACACAAAAATTAATTGCACTAATACCTTCAAATAGTGAATCATAGAAGAAAGAATTTGAAGATTTAATCTTATTTAAATGGTGTCCAAAGACATCAAATACCTAAGAATCAATGTAACTAAAGAGATGGGAAATCTATACCATTTAAAACCTTAAGTCACTCAAGAAAGAGATAAAAGATGTTAGGTAATTGAAAAATATTTTATTCTCATGGATCAAAAGAATATTGTCAAATGGTCATTAACCTAAACTACTACATATAATCAATACAAACTCTTTACAAATATAGATGACATTATTCAAGGTATTCGAGCAGCCAATAATAAAGTCTGTATGGAATCATGAAATCCCCGAAATAGCCAAAGTAATACTGAAAAATAAGATATATAGAAAGCATTTCATCACATAACTTTAAACTATATCATAAAGCTATAGTGATCAAAACAGCATGGTACTATAATAAGGAGAGACTTGGAGACCAATGACTCAGAATAAAATAATAAAGGGAAAATTCCCACATAAATTCTTTGACAAAGAAACTGAGAACATGAAATGGAATAAAGACAGTTCAACAAATGGTGCTAAAAACTGTATAACTGTAAAAAATTAAAGCTGGATCCATATTGCATGCTGTACATACTCAATTCAAAGTGGACCAAAGACCTGAGGTCAGACTATAATCTATAAAATACAATGAGGAAAATATTGGAAGAATACCCCAATGTTTATATCTCAAAGGTGTCTTTAATTTTACGATGCCATTGGCAAAAGCAACAAAATAAAAACAAATGAGGGCTGGAGAAATAGCACAGTGGTAGGGCATTTGCCTTGTAAACCTACAATGTTTGATTTCTGACATCCTAAATGGTACCTGAGCCTGCCAGGGGTGATTTTTGAGTTCAGAACCAGGAATAACCCCTGAGTGCTGTCAGATGTGACCCCAAAACCAAATTAAATTAAAAATGGGATTACATCAATTTCAAGAGTTTTCATGTGGCAAAAGAACTCTGGGCTAAAGGTAAAAGACTAACTGGAAAAAAATATTTGCACTCAATATATCAAAGTGTTGATATCCAAGATATATAAAGTACTCCAAATATAAAAAGCAATAAATGTTAAAACCCTATAAAGAATGAGAAGAGGAAATGAACAGGTACTTTTATATATAAGAATATATATTTCTTTTATCTATATATACAAGAAAATTCTTATATATAATTATATATAATACATAGTATGTATAATTGTATATTTAATTATATATAAGAAAGATATACAGTCAATAGTCACATAAATGTGCTCATTATTACTTGTTATTAAGGAAATTAACTCAAGATAACTATAGATTTCATTTCACATCAGTGAGAATAGCACATATCATATATACTGTGAACAATCTGTTGGATAAGGAACTCTTCCTGACTGTAAATGAGAATGTTGATATAGCTGGGTTTATTTCTATATTCAATAAACATATATAGAAAACAGTATGGAAATTTCTCAGTAAATAATAATTAAAATGCCATACAGCCCAGCAAATTCATTTCTGGTATCTTTTCCCAACACATAAAAAACTAATTTAAAAGCAGATATGCTCATTATCGTTCATTGTAGCATTTAACACAATAGCTAAGAGAAGGAATAGACCTAGTTGTTTGACAGTAGGTGAATGGATTATAAAGATATGATATACATACACATGAAATACTATGCAGCTGTAAGGTATGATGAAATAATGGGATTTGCTGAAACTTGAATGGAACTGGAGAATTCAGAAGAAAAAAAAATAAAAGAGAATTATCTTACTTATCTGTGGTATATAGAAATACTAGAGGAGGGAAGTCTATGCAGTAAGGGAGATTTTTGGACGACCCTTCACCCCAGAGTATAGAAAGGAAAAAAATGAAGAAAAGAAATCTAGTGGGGGAGTGAGGCAGATAAGAAGCAATGAAGAATTAAGGGCCTCATGAATACTGGTGGAGTAGAAGAATCAGTCAGCTCTATCCAAACCAAACCACAGAGCCAACAACATAAGAAGAAGCAAATTTTAAAATGTGAAAGGTAGCAAATTCTAAAGGGTGGGGTATGGGAGAACCTGGGAATACTGATGAAGAATAACTGAAGAATAAGATTGATGCTGAAATATTGTACATCTAAACAACTATTAGTGACTTTATAAATAATTCTTTAATAAAGTGTCTTATTAAAATGTTTTGCATAATTTTTTCTGCTGTGTGACCAGAAGCATGGCAGACATCTTGGAGCTTCTCTCTGCTGTCTTGCAGCCTGGGATTTTGATCTTCTCCACCATTCTTCCCCGGGCTATCTTCTTCTTCAAAGGTGAGGTGTCCAGTCCACAGACAGTAGAGCTTATTTCTGCTGTGTGACATGAAGCATAGCAGACATCTTGGGCCTTCTCCCTGCTGTCGTGAGGCCTGGGATTTTTATCCTCTCTGCCATTCTTCCCTGAGGGGTCATCTTCACAGGTGAGTCGTCCCCCTAAAATGGATAGAGAAGAGGAATGGACACTCCACTTCACGGCCTTGTGCATTGTCCAATGAATACCACCACAACACGTAGAGAAATCCACAATATAAGCATGACAATGAGAAAACAACGTAGGCCAACACCAGGCATAGAGAATGGAGATGGCAACTCTGATGACCCAAAGTGGCCAACCACCTAGTTAATGTGGCGTGAAGATGATGTTGTTCAGTAAATCCATACTTCTCTTCTTCTGTTTTAATCTATTTTTCTCTTAATTTCTTTTCCCTCTCTGCATTCTCCTTTTTTCTCTCTTCTTTTTATCCTCTTTGTATATCTATCTCTTATCTTTTTGTTTTCTCCTCCTCTCTGGGCCCCTTCTTCTTATTCTCTATGTTTCTTCTCTCAATTTCTTTCTCTCTCTCTCCTCATCTTCTCTGTATATCTATCACTTATCTTTTTGTTTCTCTTCTTCTCTGTTTAATTATCTATTTCTTCTTCTTTATTTAAATCTTCTATATTTAACTCTATTTCTTTCATCTTCTAAATCTATCTTATTCTTCTCTGCTTAAATCTATTCTGTAAAACTATCCCCCCATCTTCTCTGTGTATCCTCTCTCTTCTTTTCTATGTATCTATTTCTTCTTCTCTTTTATTTATTTTATTCTCTCTTTTTCTTATCTGTTTCTGTGTAAACTTATATTTTTTTGTTTTCTATTTCTTCATTTCTTTGTATTTATCTTATTCTTCTCTGTCTAATCTACTGTATCTTCTTATTCTCTATTAGTCTCTCTTTCTGTCTTGCTTCTTCTTATTATTCTCTATTCATCTCTTTCTGTCTCAGCTCTTCTTCTTATTCTCTATTTGTCTCTCTTCCTTTTTGTCTCTCAGCCCTTTTTCTTATTCTCTATTAGTCTTCCCTTTTGTCTCTGGGCTTTTTCATTTTCTCTATTTTTCTCTTCTTCTTATTCTCTATTCGCCTTTCTTTCTCTCTCAGCTCTTCTTCCTATTCTCTATACATCTCCCTGTCTCTCCTAATCTCCCTTTCTTCTCTGCTCTGCTTCTTATTCTCTATTTGTCTCTCTGTCTCCCTGTCTCTATCTTCTCTTCTTCTTCTTCTTCTTCTTCTTCTTCTTCTTCTTCTTCTTCTTCTTCTTCTTCTTCTTCTTCTTCTTCTTCTTCGTCTTCTTCTTCTTCTTCTTCTTCTTTCTTCTTCTTCTTCTTTTTCTTCTTCTTCTTTCTCTGTGTATATCTCTTATCTTTTTGTTTCTCTTCTTCTCTGTCTTAATCTCTCTCCTCCTCCTCTTTCTTTCCTCCTCCTTTCTCTCCCTGTCTCTCCTAAGCTCTCCTAATCTCTCTTTCTGCCTGGGCCCCTTCTGTCTGTCCCCTCCCCCTTTTATCCTTTCTCTCTTCTCTTTTATTTATCTCATTCTTTTCTGGCTAATCTACTGTATCTTCTTCTCTGTGTAACCATATTTCTTATTCTTAATTTCTATTCATCTCTCTGTCTCAGCTCTTCTTCATATCCTATATTCGTCTCTCTTGTTGTCTCTGGACTTCTTCATATTCTCTATTCGTCTCTCGTTCTGTGGGCCCTCTTCATCTGTCCCCTACCCCCTTTTATCCTTTCTCTCCAACTGTCTCTCTCCAACTGTCTCCTTTGGCCTCCCCTTCAAGCTCCTTTATTTCTAAATACAAAATAAATACAATACATAAAATAAATACAAAATACTCTACAGTTAATCTCTCAGATATGGAGTTAAGAGAAGAAATATGGAGGATGTTCATAGAACTCAAATAAGAATCAAGAGGACATGAAGATAGAAATCGGTAAACTCCAACCTGAAATAACAGATCTGAAAAACTCAGTAGACGAATCAAAAACCTCAATGGAAAGCCTCTACAACAGAGTAACAGCAGTTGAGGAAAGAATCAGTGAACTGGAAGAAATAGAGAGAAACTTGATAAACCAGATTAAAAATGAAAAGGGGGAAATTACTACAGGTATTGCAGAAATTCAAAGGGTAATCAGAAACTACTTTGAGAAACTCTATGTCACTAAACATGAGAACCTGGAAGAAATGGATAAATTCTTGGACTCTATAACCGTCCATGTTTGAATAAGGATGAGGTAGCATATCTAAACAGCCCATTACTATTGAAGAAATTAAATTGGTGATCATAAGTCTTCCTAAAAACAAAAGCTAATGCCCCGATAGGTTCACTAATGAATTTTTTCAAACCTTTCAAGAGGAAATTCTACCAATCCTTTTCAGGCTCTTTCATAAAATTAAAGAAACAAGAACACTTCCAAATAGTTTCTATGAAGCTAACATCACCTTGGTACCAAAATCAGACAGAGATGCTGTCAAAAAAAATTACAGGCCAATATCCCTGATGAACACAGATGCAAAGATCCTCAACAAAATTCTGTCAAATAGAATTCAATGCCTCATCAAGAAGGTCATTCACCACAACCAAGTAGGATTCATTCCAGGAATGCAAGGAGGGTTTAACATCCATAAATCAATCAACATTATACACCATATCAACAAAAATAAAAATATAAATCATCTGATCATATCAGTAGATGCAGAGAAAGCATTCGCTAAGGTCTAACACCCATTCTTGATAAAATCCCTCATCAAGATGGGAATGAAAGGAACTTTTCTCAATATAGTCAAGACCATCTACCACAGACAATATCAAATATTATTACCAATGGAGATAAACTTAGACTTTCCCCTATAATCTGGTAAAAGACAAGGCTGTCCTTTATCACCACTCCTATTCAACATCGTATTGGAAGTACTTGCCATAGCGATTAGGCAAGAAAAAGATATCTAGGGAATCCAGATAGGTAGAAAGAAGTCAAGCTCTCACTCTTTTCATATAGCATGATACTATATTTAGAAAACCCTAAAAATTCTGCCAAAAAGTTTTTTTAGAAACAATAGATTCATATGGAAAAGTGGCAGGCTACAAAATTAAAATACACAAGTCAATGACCTTCTTATACACCATAATGATAGAGAAGAAATAGATATAAAAATATCAATTCCATTTACATTAGTGCCAAACAAATTCAAATATCTTGGAGTCTACTTAACTAAAGATGTGAAGGATCTATACAAAGAAAACTACAAAAGCCTGCTTCAAGAAATGAGAAGACACAAGGAAATAGAGACACATACCCTGTTCATGGATTGGCAGGATTAATATAATTAAAATGGCAATACTCCCCAATATATTGTACAGATTAAATGCAATCCCTCTAAAGATACAAGTGGATCAAACACTCCTGAAATTCATGTGGAACAATAAACATCCACAAATAGCTCAAGCAATCCTTGGGAAAAAGAATTTGGGAGGCATTACTTTCCCCAATTTTAAATTGTATTACAAAGCAATAGCATTAATAGCAATTATCAAAACAGTATGGTATTGGAATAAAGACAGATCCTCAGATCAGTGGAATAAACAAGTATTCAGAGAATGTTCCAGGGATATATTATCAACTAATCTTTAATAAAGTGTAAAGAAATCCAAAGTGGAGCAAGAAAAGCCTCTTCACCAAGTGGTATTGACACAAATGATGTTACTTGCATCTAACACCATGCACAAAGGTAAAATCCAAATGGATTAAAGACATTAATATCAGGCCTGAAAACATAGGAATATAGAAAACAGATAGGCATAGCACTCCATGAAATTGAGACTAGGGGCCAGAGAGACAGCATAGTGGTATGGTATTTGCCTTGCATGCTGAAGGACGGTGGTTCAAATCCTGACATCCCATATGGTTCCCCAAGCCTGCCAGTGGCGATTTCTGAGCGCTGCTGGGTGTGACCCAGACAACAACAACAAAAAAAAAAAAAAAAGAAAGAAAGAAATTGAAACTAAAGATTAAAGGCATCTTCAAGTAGGAAACAACACGTTCAGATAAGTGGAAGCAGAAATAAACAGATGAAACTACATTAAGTTTAGAAGCTTCTGCACCTCAAAGGAAATAGTGCCTAGCATACAAAAGCCACCCATAAAATGGGAGAAACTATTCACCCTATTCTCATCAGATAAGGGGCTAATATTGACCTCAAATAAGAAATATAAATGGTCAAAAGTCACATGAAAAAAATGCTTCACATCACTATCATCGGGGAAGTCAAATCCAAACAACGAGGCACCATCTCATACCACAGAGATTGGCAAACTTAACAAAGAACAAGAACAATCAGTGTAGAGGGGATGTGGAGAGAAAGAAACTCCTTCACTGTTGGTGATAATGCCATGTAGTCCAGCCTTTATGGAAAACAATATTGAGATGCCTCAAAAAACTGGAAATTGAGCACCCTTATGATCCAGCTATACCACTCTTGGGGATATACCTTAGGAACATAAAAGTACAATTCAAAAATCCCTTCCTCGCACTATATTCATTGCAGCCAGACTGACAAGAGCCAGTCTCTGGAAACCACCAAGAAGTCCTTCAACAGATGAATGGTTAAAGAAACTGTGGTACATATATGAATATATGAATATTATGCAGCCATCAGGAGAGATGAAGTCATGAAATTTTCCTATCCTTGGATGTTCATGGAATCTATTATGCTGACAGAAATAAGTCAGAGGGCGAGAGACAGACACAAAATAGTTTCACCCATCTATGGTTTTTTTTTTAAATTTTTTTTATTTTTAATTATGAGAACAAAGATGCAAAGAGAGAAGACAGGTAAGGTTGCAGTGGAAGGACAATCACTCATAACATAATTCTCAGAAGAAGTCCCCTTGCTGATATGTTAACTTTGAACTTTTGGCCAACAAACATTAAGATAAGTAAAACAGAATCCATGTACAATTACTTTGTTTGTCAAGTCCCCAGATTATAATATTATATTATATAATTATATACCTTATAATGTTTCTTAACAGCACACAAGACTATCTAAAGTCATAAAACTTATGTAACTCCTTAAACATTAGAGGCATACTATTTTTAACATTTTCATGTACATGCATATTAGTTTAAGTTAACCTCAAAAATTTAAGTGGGTTTTTTGTAAGGATTAGAGTCAAAGGAGCACATAAAAAACGGTGTTGGAGTGGCAATTGTTGTTTGCATAGACCCACCAAAATATGAGGGGCATGGAAAGAAATAACTTTGGCCTAAATACAAAGAGACCCTATCCCTGAAGTTTCCTGGCATAAGACCAACTCTAGGCTCCAAGCAAGCTAGATAGTCCAATCCAATACATTGTAGTGTCAACACACTTTTATTTTTTACACAGTCTCTGTTGTTGGTGTCATGTTTCTGTATCAAAGATCCTTGAATCTGCATATCCTGCATTGAAGTCAGGATGTGGAGCATCCTCCTGCCTCACCTCATAATTAAAGGGCAATGCACGAAACCCTATCCTGTAAGAAGATTCTTGTTGTTGTTAGTCTTCTCAGTGTTAAGGGAAGACTCTTCTGAGCAGTTCGATGTCTGAGCAGTGGTAGGGCCTTCCATGATAGAGGATTGCTTCCTGGTGATGTTATAGAGAACTTGGATGTTTCGTGGATGGCTTCCATGGTTCAGAGGTGAATGGATAATGCCCTTTCTTCTGAGGCCTGTGCCAGGTCATTATGTCAGTGTTCAGGGTATAAGGTCTCTTTACACTACAAGATTTGTGTGTTCCAATCTCTATTATATAAGATCTTATTTGTATGTATAGTATTTTCCCATTTTAATGTGCCTATGCAAAAAAGGAACAATGCCACGTGGTGTTATTGGCGAATATGGGGAGCACAAGAACAAGTTCAAGAAACTCAATGACATGGTTCAATCAAAAGCATTAACTGGGGGACTCTATCACCAGAATTCCTTATTGAACAACTCATAAAGAGAAGATAAAAAGTGGCTAGAACCATCTCTGTAAAGAGAATATTTAGTAAGATTTATAGATGTCAAAGAAAAAACACATAGAATATTGGAAAGAAATACGTGTCCATTGTATGTCTTTTGAAATAGTTCGGGGT